>PVKE010004240.1:0-66074 GCA_004027555.1 Craseonycteris thonglongyai
GTTTTAACTAGCTATCCACTGTGGTTTTTCTTCAAAATGTTACATTTTCAAATAATTAAGGATCCAGAGCACAGAAATATGAGTATTACTTTCACATATTAAGTAATATTGGCCCTTCTAATATGTAGACAGGTCTGGCCCATCCAAAACACTCTTCTTGATTAGAATACATGAAAGAAGCATGAACATCTGTTAAATCAGTAGGCAATGTGAGGAATTCTAATGAAAGCCTTCACCAACAGCTTATTGTTTTCTTTTTGTCTGAAAGTTGCTCGTGTTGTGATTTTTCACCTATAACAGTGCAGCTGAAGAGAATGAAATACAGTATGGTGGAGGTGTCCCTGGAGTTTACTCTCCAGTAGCATCATGGGACATGGAGGTTCACTGCAAGTTCTGTAAGAACTCTAAGGTCGTGAGTTTTTATATTTTCAATAATAAGAAGCTAAACCAAAAAAAAAGTTAAAAACTGTGCTTAAACATTACCGTAAATTCCAATGATCTCTTTACATTTATCCATCAAAAGCATGTGTATGTCTCATTTCATCTAGTTCAAAATTTGATACTTAATCCTTGTGATACAAACTCTAGGAATGTAAGGAATTGTTGGTGTTCTTAGCTGGTCCTCAAAGGGAGCTTAAAAATTCTTCCAGGACAATTATTAAACCATTTGCTTTGCTATTCTCTAGGATGTCATTTCATGTTAACGACTCCCGGACGGGAGTTAACTGAACTCTTTCTGAAAGCTGCTCATTCACCTAGCTCCCACAGCTCTAGAGAGATCTCGAGATGATATCATTTGTCAGGTGGTAGTTAGGGCTAGAGCACTATTTTCCAAAGTTTGAACCTACAGATTCTTGGATGAAGAAAAAAGTTCTGAAGTCACAAAACTTAGTAAACACGTTCATTCAATATCCACTCATGAACATTCACAGTCAGAGCACACAGTATTCCACAAATTCATTCACCAATAAAAGTTTAAATTTTTGTTAAGACAGAATTTTCCCAACTTAGTTAAATGCTATTGTATCTAGCATAACTATTAATGTTCCTTAAACTCCATTAAGAAATGCTGGTCTCTGATTCCAGTTCTATTAATATGCTACCACACTCTTAGTTACTGTTATTTATTTCTTATACATGATTGAACTCACGATACAAGCCAGCATTAATGCTCCCTAGCAACCAGAGTTCCCTTGAAGTCTTTGGCTTAATTCATTGAATATTTAATACTATCTCCTTATAGAGCTCTTATAAAGTGCATATTGAAATTTAGCACAACATTTAAGACTATATTACAAATGCAAAATGAGCAAAAATAAATCTCTAGGGCTTGGAAGTATATTAAAACTTAAAAAAGACTAGCCGAAGAGAACTATTTACATGGCAGAACTGTAATTTTTTTAACATAGTATTATTTTCTAGTAGCCACAGCAACCAGAACACGATGCTTAAACACTGCCTATTCAATAGTCCAGTATAAAATTTTAAACGACTCTTAAAATTGTAATTACATACCAATACACCACTCAGTTAAGTGGTAGTTTCTGCTAATATACCAATTTATTGATTGTTGTGCAAAGATTTACCTCTCGCAGTGCTTAAAAGCTAGTTTTTAAGCATAAAGACATTATTCTCTGTGAATCCCATTTTCATAAACCGTAAAACATTGTTTTTCTGTTCAGCAGGTCAAGGGCTGGAAATTTAATTACTCATATTTGTGTGCCCAATGCCTAGAAACATTCTTGGCAAATAATAGGCATTTAATAAATGTTAACCCAGTTCAATTATCTCAAATCCTAAATGTATACAAATTAATACAATTTTACTGCAAAAGTCTTTTGAATTTACATTCATCTAAGATTACAAGTTGTTTAAATACTTACCAGACTGAAAAGCTGTTAAAATTTCCATTTAGAAACCCCAGCTGTATATTATAAATATATTTACCATATCACTAAATGTCTGTTAAATAGTGTTTTAGGAGAATTCAGACTTAAATGAATCAGTGGCTAGTAGAATGGCAGTGGCAAAGTGACAGTAAAAAAAATGCTTTCAAATTTTCAAGCATGATTATTAGCATTATTAGTTTGTTAACTTCCTGGGCAATGAAATACAACTAGATTTAGTCCCATAAAAGTATAACTTGAATTAGAGGAAAACACAAGAAATGTCTCTTATTCTTCATCTTTTATCAGAAGTTGCAAAAAATGACTCTAATGGTTTCAAGAAAAGTACATCAACTGGGAATCGAGTCTCTGAATTGACTCCAGTGGAAAAAAATTAAGGTAGATAAGACTTCAGATGGAATTTTTTGTGAGGTAAGAATTGGAATGAAAGAAATTTTCAAGAAGAACACTGATAAGCTAACCCAGTTCTAGTAATTAAACCACTAAAATCTGAAGTAATGGAAAATAGAATCCAGAAAAGAAAACTTTCAACAGAGATAAAAGCAGCCAGAAGTTTAGAGGACTAAGCAACCAAACAAGCAAGCAATAAATAAAATTCTAGAAACTAGGAAAGGAATGTAACAGTATCCACATACCCTTGTTAGTAGCCCAGTTATCTTTTTTCTTTTTCCATCCCTTTTCTATGTGTAAAAGATCTAAAGTAAAATTATAAATATTATAATGTAAATGCTGATGAATTTAATTTTCATTGCTATTCATCAAAAGAAATTTTAGCAAATTATTTAGATCCCTACTAAATGTTTATCACTATTGATTGGTATTTAGTTTTTAAGTGTTCATGTCTATATTCTGTAAAATTAAACATTATAATTATTTTATAAGAAAATTGTAATTTTTTTTGTTTTGACAAGAAGACATACACACATTTAATTGTACTATGCTAAAATAATACTTGTTTCATTAAATTGTTAAAAACTACATGAACATTTGTCATTACATGAATCTAGATTATTTATTAAAATTCTACCAAATTTCTTTTTAAAATAAAATGAATATAATAATTTGGTTATATCATAGCCCTATTTTTGCTAAGTTGGAGTAAGTCTCCTTTAGGTTGGTGTTTCAGATTAAAGGAGAAAGTAGAATGTCACAAATTGTCCATAATTTTATCCTTAATTCTCATATTTCAAAAATCAGTTCTGCTAAGGACTACGGCAAGTGTAGATTTTAATTCAAAATTAGCACTAACAGAAAAAAAGCAGACCCAGGAAGTAATTAATAGCAAAATGTCAAACATGGCTGCTAGCTAAAAACACAAGCATATTTTAATCACCCACTAACTAGTTATTGAGTACCAATCAGTGCTAGGTTTTGTGAGATAAGCCAGTATACAACACGTACTGAAGCCATTACCAATAGTGAATTGTACTCAATACGCCCGTTAGAAAATTTTCTTCATGACAGACAAGTGTGTCTTTAAGAACATTTGAAGACGGACAAGAACAACCATGGGGCAGTTTCTTCTGAAATTTAGAAAAAAAAAGAGCAATTTTCTAAGAACAAAAGACTGCATTTGGCTTAGCAAATTTAAAAGATAGTCCTGCAGTGTCCTCATTTTTTCATTGCCGTTGAAGTCCTCTTCCCACAATAGCTTATTGTGAACATTACAAAGTCTTCAGGGTGTTCAAAATTAAGGTAACAGAGTTTTTTTAAAAGTGCATTTGAGAATGGTTCTTTCTTCCTTACTCTTAATATACCATGCCTTCACTTCTCCAATAACTAGTCATCTTGACAAAAGAAAATCACCAAGACAATGTGATGATTTTGCAGAGAAAGAATGACAGTTTCACTTCTACTTTTCAAAAATGTTTTATAATATGATTTGAGATTGTCTTTATTCAAAAGGCTGAAAGGGGAATCAATTCTTACAAACTGACACTCTCTATAATAAAGAACACCTACACTTCTGAACAACACAATCACTCCCACACATTCACAATGTTATTATCACTAAAATCTTCTCCAAAATAATCTTCTGACAGGGAAAATACGGCTTTGTTTCGAATAGAATGACAATGTCAGTAAAACAAGCAATAAAACACAAAGGGTTGAAGATTTTGTTTTTATTCCCACTTCTGCAAGCCTGATGAAAGTCCCTATATTTTCTTGCCTTCACTAATAAGAGTGGTGATCACCCTGTCAACAGTTCATTTATCCAACAAAGAGTTATTGTCCCCCTACTATGTACCAAGTGTAAACACAGTTACTCGGTGCTGGTTACAGTAGGAGCCAAAACAGCTAAAAGTCCCTCTCCTTGTAGTATAAACAGATTTGGACAAATCCATAAATAAATTTGCAATAAGATATGAAGAGTATAATGCAGGGGGATGCCAGGATAGCTCAAGAGGTTGAGCTCTCACCTTGCAACTGAAAGGTCCGGGGATCTAATTGCAGCCCCAGCCCGTGCAAACCCATATGCTGAACTACAGCGTAACTGGTAACCGCCAAGCCTGATGGCCAAGGTTCTCACCTCCCACGCGGGAGGCCCCGAGTTCAATTCCCGCCTTGCAAGGCCCCACATCCACCTATGTGAAATGAAACCATGTCACAACAAACGATGTACAATTATGGAAACTGCTATGGGCCCTCCCCCTCTTCTTTCTCTCACTCACCTCTCAAAACAATAAATCTTTAAAAACGCACACATACACACACAAAGTACAATGAAGGAACAATACGGCATGTCAAGAGAGAAAGCAAGTAAGACCTGATTGAAATTACTTCATTTAGGCTGGGAACTGAAAGATAGCAAAGAACTTCCCAGAGAGTTAGGAGAGAAGCATTCTAGAATGACAGGAAGGTCTGGAGTTTTGCATGGCCAGATCTAAACAAAACAGTGGGCTTGACTGCAAAAACGAGAAGCAGCTAGCACCCGCGGAGGCAGGAGCAATGGTCAGAGAGCAGATAACAAACAGGGCCTGTTGGCCAATGAAGGAATTCTGATTTTCCTCCTAAAAGCAGTGGGAAGTTACTGAAGAACCCGAACAGGAGTGACATGATGTCACTATGCTTTACAAAGATGATTTTGTCTACTCAGTGAAGAATACATTGGGGAAAGTATTCCTAGAACCAAAGCTCTCCAGTTGATTTTCAAGACCTTCCCTAAAGTGAGCTCTGTCATCTCCTGTTACTTCCTTCCACAATCACAGTGCCCAGCTGGCTACAGGTCACATGTGGCTGTTCTGAAACTTCCTTTGGCACAGTACTTGCCTATGCTTTTGTCTGTGGCCACACCGCCTCCTTCTTTACTAGTTAAAAATCTCAACCTGCTAAAGGAGACCCACTTGACTCAAAGTCCAATTCCTCCATTAAATTTGTTCACTGTTCTTTAAACCCTACAGTACTCACTCTAAAAACCTGGAGCAGCAAAAATGTAGTCTTGAAATATGACCTTAGCTATAATTGTTAAGTTATTTGTCTCCTGAGATTATTGAACATATAGCTCCCCAACCCTCAGATATACAACCAAGTCATGAGCTGAAAACTACTGATAAAGAGGGCTTCTCTTTTATATTTTTAATAGAATGCAGAACTTGATTTAACCCATTTCTCATTTGCCACGATAATACTCACTGGCTGCACTTGCGGCTAGCTGCAGCGTTTACTCTGAGGTAACTCATGGATTACAGTCCTAACCTTGCCCATAAATTGTGCCATGAAATATCTGACTTTTATTATTACTTTCACATTGCTCTAGTATATTGATAGTCTTTGGAAACAAATGACATCATTCTGTGTATAGTGGTAATGGCATTTCCATGGACAAAGTACAGTAGTAATTCTCGATCACTGAAAATGTCAAATCCTACAAAACGTAGCATTTCTACGTGAAAAAAATAATTAAATACTGATCATCATATACCTTTCTGTTACACGAGGATTGGAGATAAGTTCTGTTTAGAAATAACTCCAAGAACAGTTTTTACATTTTAATTTCATACCGAAAACCAGTCAAATTTGCTTCAGCTTCAAAGAGCATGTTTATATAAAACTAAATAAAAGCTGCACTTTTTTTTTCTAAATGGCAAATTGGATAACAGACAATTCTCAAATATATTTTTATGGTGCTGAAGTCATATTTGCACCCACACCAACAAAAACTGCAGTTAATTAATTTTTTCTAATTCCATGCTTAATAATCTCTCTCTAATTATGACAAAAAGGCATGGGCATGTCTGATGAAATGCATTTAATTCAATAGAATAACGTGGAGCTAAATCTGAATTCAGAGAACCAAATCATATCTACTGAAGTTATATTTTCCCCCAAGCTGCCCTAGAAGTGGGTCACTGTTATCTAGAAAGAATAACTAGATTGACTCAGATGCAAAGTTTCTTAGATTACACTTTTGTTTATTTTTGATGCTGTTAACTTATTCCAAAAGGAATTATGGCCTCCTTTAAATAGGAACTTTCAGTAAATGGCGCCTCCAAGCTGCTTCGAGTTTGGCTCTTCCTTGAAGTACCCATACAGAGAAGCCAATGGATCTAATTGTATTAAAACTTGTTTTTCTGCTGCAATCCAACTAAGGTAGACAGATCATAATCAGTCACGTGTGTAACATGGGGTTTGAAAAGATCGCCCTGTCTGAAAAAGTGTCTCATAAACATGTAAAACACAGGATTTGTTTAACTTGACTTTCACAGCATTTGACTTGTACATTATCATGAAGATAATTTCACTAATCATTTCATGGAAAAAATATAAAACACACTGGTTCAATCATGATATTCTGATTAAATAAAATGTATGAAATGAGCTGACATAGTACTCTGATGTCCCTAGAGTCATCTCTTTACTACTCACCTTGATCTCTTTCATGCCATGTTCGACTTCCAGCAGCTGGTGAATTCGGAGAGGGATAAAAGTCTCCTGTAGGACTTGGTTCCATATTTTCATCTATCGATATAGTTTTGGGTCTTTTGCTGTTAAAATACGACAGTAGTTACATTCATGCGATTTCTAGAAAAATATGAAGCATTTGAAAGCATATAATTTGAGAAGAGTCTTACTGTAGACATTTCCATAAACACAAGTAAAAGTATTTCAGCATCATTTTGAAATAAAATTGAGTAATCAAGACATCAGCAGTAGTAGTAAACATTTCCAGTTGTACATATCATTTATCATATTATATTATACCTGTACCTGCCTAACAAATATGACATTTATTAAATTTACTTTTGAAATATATATCCAAAGAAATTTCAGGAGTAAAAAGTAAATTCTTAATGTAATATGTGTACTAATTTTGAAATTGTTATTGAATTGTACCTGACTTTTATAATTATTACCAATATTCATAATGTTCACTCGTGTAGCACTTGATATTAACAGTGTAATCCTTTCACATTAATTCAAAGAGAAGGTAATGGAAAAGAGTAGAACATGAGCTTTGGAGTAGGATCAGCCTAGCATCAAATCTTGATGAGGCTACTTACTCTTAATAGTAAACTTTTCAACCTTTCTAAACTCAGTTTAATCATCTATAAAATGGAAATAATAAAACTTACTTCAAAGAGGGGTGGTTGAGAGGATTAAGTGAGTTATTTAATTTAAAGTTCTTAGTTAAGTGGGTGGTATTTATAAGGTACTTATTAAGTAGCAATTATTATTATTAACCCTTTAATTAATAATATTTTTAAAATTTATAGTACTTTACCAATTAAAAACTATTTCATATATTCTTCATCTTTTCCTAAAAATTGTTATTGAGCCTTTATTCTTATGATCAATCATGAAAAATAGGACATTGCCAAATTCAAACCAAACAGTATACTTTTTAAATTGATATATTTTAATAAAGAAAATGGCTTGTTTCAATAATTAAGAAAAGTGAATACTTAGAGCAGAGTTTAAAAAGCTATCTTGTAGCAGCACACGCCACATAGCTTGATATACTCCTTTTATATAACCCCACCAATATCCTATTGAACAGTCAATTATGACTATGAAAATGGATATTTTTCCCTAAATTAAAAAAAAAAATCTTATTCACATCTATGCAGGTAAAAACTTTTAAAAAGTTATCTTCTAAATTAACTTTATGCGATGGTAACAAATATAATGCCACAGGATTTCAGAGTTGGAATTAGGCTCAGAAGCCATACACATGAACGAATCTTCCTTTTTCTTACACGAGGGGAAACAAATTTGGAGAACTTTGGAGAACTACTGAGGGCACGCTAATGGTAGCAATCCACCACAAAATAAGGCTGAGTTCTTTCTACTGCACTGTTTCTGTACCCTGAGCATGTTCGTGTCTGCATATAGTCACAGATATTCTTATAATTCATATGACTCACAGCTCCCAGAGTATTAACATGATGTAGCAGGTGGCAATTTCTATCCATGCTAAATCACAGGAGAGTAAATAACAGTTCTTTAGTTTCTTCATACCGTATCCAAAGTTAAAATGTAAATTTTTGAAGTCCTCCTTCAATCTAAGTCTCCCATTGGTGAGTCAGTAGTAAATATGTATGGAAAATTTGAAATGAGGGAACAAAGATTTTCACAAGAAAATAACAAAGAAATGTTTTTTAAAACTTTTAATTCTAATTCATATACTATCCGATACCAAATGACCATGAGGAAAGATCTCTGTTGACAACATACTGGTCTATCAGACAAAATAAGAAATTACTATTCACATTTTAAATATAAAAACCACTAAAGTACTTTTAAGATCTCACCATGTCACAGACAATTTTAGTGATAATAAATCCAATTATGTTGCTATACAATCTAACCATAAGAAAATAGTTTGATCATATATGATATAAACAGAACTTCATTAATATATATGCAAGTGTAATAGGCCCATAATTAATTGAAATGCAATTAACTTTCATTATTAATAATAACAGAAGAATAATTAGCCAGATATTTTTCCTTATTTTTAAAAAAGTATTATAAAGTGCACGTTTTGCTCTGAAATTCATGTATGTTAATATTTGATCATGGGTCTATTTAATACTCTGGAAATGAAATGGATTTTCTTATATTGAAGATTCAACTCAAAAAAAGAAAATAATAGGGCTATAATATTTATTCAGCTTGCCTTTTCATTAACTTAGTCATCTTTTATGATTCTATGATAGAAACATAGCATCACGAAACCCTATGCACAATGACTTTCCAAACTATTTATGCCTCACTGAAATAGGAACCTTCTTTATAAACTCCTATGGGACTAAAAGTTACAATAAGAGGGTCAAACAGAGTAAAATGAGAACGTCAACAGAGAATTAAAAAGCAAAGTAACCTCACTGTAGCTCTCCCCAACATAGGCTTGGTAAATCGAATCTTGGAGCAGGTGATATTTTCATTGGTAACTAAGAGTTCAATAAATTATTTAAAGGATGTTGACTAATTGAAAAACTTGGCAAACTTAGGCCTAGAATAAGGCCTTTTGCTTTTTAAGCTTAAGTAAATGACACATTTTATTTTTCATGTTTCGTTTTCCCCAGCTTTGGTTTGTGATATTAGAGTGAAAGTGACCAGGATGGATCAATCATAAATCAGAGACCTTTGCGATAGCTATATCATTTTTAAAGTTAGTTAGCTTATAGTATTACACTATTTCATACAACAGGATAAACACCATATTACATTTTCATAGTTCCTGATCACCCACTAAAAAACTTTTTTAAATGCTTTGAATAAAAATTACATTTAATTTTCAAATGTCGAAATAAATTACACCAGGGAAGATGAAAAATTTGTGTAAAATCAGCAAAACTCCTTAAACCTTCACTTTGTTCCCCTTATTTCTTACCTACCTACCTACCTATCTCCCTGCATGTCTACCTACCTCCCTTATTTGCATATAGACCAAGAACAAGAGCAGCTAGTCTTTCAGTTACCTGCTTGGTGGAGAAGACAGCGACCTCTGAAGGTTGACCCCCGAATTCATGTCATGATAGTATGGTTGGCTTGGAATTTCTCCAATTGGAAAGTTGACTCCAGTTCCCTGGGTTATGGGCGCTGAGGAATAAAACAAAAGCAACATTGGGAATGGCATTTACACTTGTCATCTTTATTCAAATGTAATAATCTAATATTTTCCATGCCTCTGGGCAAGGACGAGGAAAACTCTTTAAGACTCTAATATCAACCATATGCTGGGGCAGGACTTGAAAACTTCCTCCTGATACAAAAGTTCAAGTTTGGAAACTCGAGGCACTTAGACCCACTCTCCAAACTTCTCTCTCTCCTTCGTATTTAGTCTTACTGTATCTGTTACCCACTAGTTTACAAAAGCGTAGAAGGAAACAAAATACACGCAGCACCAAGCGAGATGCTTTGTAAACTAAGTTGACTCTCAAAAACCAAATCATTGTTAAATAAATGCAGGACAGTATCACAAATAAATACCAAATAATATTAACATTAATAGAAGAAATTGGAAAACATGATATTTATGATTATTTCATATAAGTAATTCTTGTATTGGGGAGGTATATAAGTAAAATTAACAAATAAGAAAAAAGTCCAACTTCTTTTTTTCCAAAATGCATATTCAAGTTAGTTTCATGTATGAAGGGTAAGTGTAGCTTTTCTTAACAATTATGTTTTGTTTTTTTAGAGTTCTCAGGCTACAACTTCATAAATCACGTAAAATATATTCATGGAGTTCTACACTTTCAGGTATTATTTTGTAAATCAAAAAACCTTTATAATTTGCTGATATATTATAAATTGGGATTTTGCATTTAACTATTGGATTTTGTGTATCTGTTTAACTTTAATAAATTTGTTCCTAGATGTCTTGAATAAACCTGTGAGGCAGTACGTTGTGTTAGAATGAGTAAGTCTTGGAAGCTAGATTGCCTTTTAGTTTGAACTTACTCTACTATTGAGGAGCCATGTGCCTTAGTTTCCTACACTGTAAAACAGAAAAAAGAATAACCTACCACACTGACTATTCTGCAGATGACATGAGGTGAGGAGTGATAAGAGCCCAACATCATGCCTGGTGTGTAATAAGTGTTCAACAACTGTGAGCTTCCTTCCTTCTTTGCTTTTCCTCCCAAATTCCTTCCCTGACAGGTTGGAGTGGTTATCAAAGATGGAACAGTTCAAAAATATACTAACGGCAAATGAAGAGGTGACATAAACCTACTTGCTGAAAGTTGGTTCATTTAACAAGTTAACTGATTGTGTCCATTACTGGCAGGTGCTGTAAGGGATACAAAATAGTCTAAGAGGTTCCTGATCCTTAAGAAAATATATCCGGCAAAAAAGTGGGAAAACAACACAAGCATGAAAACACGAATACAGGCCCCATGCAGATTTTAATGAAATTGCCCAAATGAATGGCATGATCATTAAAGGCTGTAAGGCTTCAAGGGAAGAAGAATCTCATACAGGCTTGAATGGTCCAAGAAACCTGTGGAAAAGCCACAGCTGGTATGAGACCTTGGAGGATGTGTAAAGTATTGAGAAAAAAAAAAAGGTCATTTTATTTTTATTGTTTTTGACAGAGAGAGAGAGAGAGAGAGAGAGAGATACAGAGACAAAGAGAAGGGGGAGGGCCCAGAACAGTCTCCATAGTTGCACATCATTGGTTTTTCCACATAGATTCATTCCACAGGTGGGTGGGGCTGCACAGGGCAGGAACTGGGCCGGGGGCTCACCCCAGTGAGAACTGAACTGGGGGCACCCCCCAGTTCAGCATATGGGTCCGCACGGGCCAGGGCTGGGGCTGGGATTCAATCCTTGGTCCCTGGGGCTGCAAAGTGAGTGCTTAACCCACTGAGACATCCCAGCTTCCCCAAAAGGTCATTTTAAATAGGGGTTACTGCAGGAGCAAAGTTGTGGGCAGAGACAAAATAATATGCAAGATAGAGAAGAGGCAGGTTGCAGTCAGAGGAAGTACTTAATACAGTTTCTATTTCTTTGCCTGTCTTCACTGGGCCTTCAATGCCCCTTATGCGAGCAACTGTGTCCTCAGCTGTGGCAACAAAATTCTAGAGCCCATGAGACTGCCTCTAAGCACACAGCCTGTTCTGACTGCCTCAAGTTGGGTGCAATTCCAAAAAGACCGCAGATTTTTAAGAAATTTTTCTTACCCAGAGTTCTTTGTTTGGGTTTGGTTTATAGACATTTGAAATGTATTCACTATCGTTTGAATCATATCAGGCCACAATTAACTTACAATGTTTTTACGAGAGTATTATTATAAGGCACATGCTTTAGTGCAAAAAAGTCTCAAAGTCTACACAACAAATATACACAAAATTTAATCATTTTTTCTTAACAATTAATCAATATGTACATGATTAGTCTGAGCTCCACAATTCTTTAACTTCTGCTTTCTGTTGGACTGCTCATGTTATATAGTACACGTTAGCAGCATTTTACACAGAAAATATATGTATTCAATGTGTAACTTGGCTTAAGTCCTTTCAATAGTTAAAATGTAGCTGCTTGTTGTGGCTTGAGGTACACCAGAGGTTAAAAAAATGCAAGGTAAGAAATCCCACAGTAACCACATGCTTTACAGTTTATTATTAGAACCATGTTCTTTGTGACAATGGAAAGGAAGGTATGTGTCAGAAGGAGGCGTTAGATGGGCCCAGTGAAAGTAAGCAATCTGTGGAGTTCCTGTAACAGTAATGGATAGAATTCAAGTAACGAGTTACTAAGAGGGCATTTACAGGTTATATCTTATACAAACTATTTGCAGTTTATCAAGCTTAGGCAATATTTAGGCAAAGATTTATAGTCTCTATTTAATACATACAGCTTGATAGTCAATATTGTGTGGCCAGAAACATACTAGGTGTCATTTATAGCAATATAATGAATTTTTTCAGAATTTTTTGAAAATTTTGTCCCAGAAGGATTATTCCAGAGTATCAGATCAGCAATAAAAATAACTTGTCTACAGATTTATGCATGAGCCCTATAAAAATTTAGTGTGCATTTTGACACTAAATGGGCGTCTACAGAAAGGAGATTAATAATAAACATGGCCAAATTCTAAAACAGCACATCCACAAGATTTATTTAATGACAAAGTGTAGGAGAACCGCAAGTCCCAGGCAGATATTCTTGTTTAAAAGCCTCTGAGAGAACTTACATCGGATGCAAAGATCAGCTATTGCACCTCTCCCAGAGAGAGGCAAGAAGCCCGAAAGCTGCAAATCATGTTTAAGAGGCTGCCAATATCCTCATAGAAACCAAGCTCCACAGAATCACAGATTCTAAGGGTTAGAGGCCAACACTTAACTCTCTTATTGTTCTCCTTATTCCAAAAGCTGATCCTAAATCAACTTTTAAGATGGAGATAATATCGTTCAACAGAAAGATCACTATCCTAAAACTGAATAGCTTCATTAGCTAAAGTCAACATATACATTAGTGGGTCATATGATAATAAAACCCTTGAGGACAGAAAACATTCACATACCATAAACCGAGAGAAATCATAATTTGTAAAACATAGCATAAGGGTTGTGTTGAAGTTTATGTTTACTTAGCAAACTCCAATTTCATAAATAATAAAGTTCAATTGTGTAAATAAGATGATAATGTGGATAAATTAAAACACTTAGGAGAATAACTTCTCAAGCATTTCAGAGACACCTATTTACATTACGAGTAGAAAATACATATTTGCTGAATAAATTATTTAATAAATATAGATAATTAATGTACTAATTACAAGTCAGTAATGTTTGTTGTAACAGATAATATAAAAACCTCTAAGAGATGACAATATGAATTAAGAAAGAATGAATGATGTTAAATTTATATCATTTCTTAGCTGTTACAGACAAAGTATTTTTTCAACCTATTTTTGATGTTTCACATTCAAATTTTTCAAAATATCACTCTGAGTTTTTAAAGATTCTAACATGGCTCTCCTTCTATGGAAGTTGGAGTAATGTTACCACTAATAAGGAACAGATGATTCTACCATGCTTCTCCTAAGAAGGATGAAAATATATCATGGAACTTAGGAAAGTACAAATTTAAGCAAATAATTTCATAATGTCTTTCTAGTGTAGCAGCATACCTTCTTGGCTAAAAAACAGTATGGGGAAAACACACACGCCCAGAGACACACCTTTAAAATCCCCCTTTCTTACATGATGCCAGAAAGTGGTAGTAACTCAGGCATGTTTAAAAATAAGAATAGCAAACTTTCTAATGTCAAAGGCCTTCGCACACCATACACTGCCCCCAAGTAAACAGATCTATGACATAGTCTTCTGGACATACATTTATCCACTGCAGAATTGTGTCAGAAAGAATGTTATTTAAGGTGTTGAATGTTCATGTATACAACTCCCTGAGGTATGTACTATTTGCACATTTTCATGGGCCACTTTCAAAATCTGAACTCTTTGAAAAACTATGGTTCAAAAACACATAGTCAATACTCTACACAACTCTAAAGTACTACCTATACGTTAAATTACTACCTATACACACCCTCAGTAACTCACTCTTGGCTTGTTCTTTTGGATTATCATAATTCTTGTTCACAACCTCTGAATTTGACCCAAATGAAAAATACAACTTAAACAAGGACCAGAGTGCCACAACATCCTCTGAATAAAATCATTCCAAACTGTAAGCCTCTCTATCAAAATGTCAAGTGAAAACACACCCTTCAGTTACAGAAAGAAGCTAAATCAGAGAAGAGAACAAGAAGCGAGCCACTCCTTTAATGTAATCAGTGCGTTAAGAGCCGCATCTTAGATATATATTTGCACACACTAGTAATAAGTAAAAGAATTGATCAAGGAAAACTTCCCCCTTGCTTAGTTAGCTAGCAGGTGAACTTACACAAGGAAAATTTCATCTGGCCTCACAAGAATGGTGTCTCAGGTGAGGTGTTCAGTTAAAACAATCGAACATTGTTTTGGGTAACAATGCTTTCTATCTATATCCAACTGCAATCTGCAAAGTTAATTTCTTATCCCTCTACACTCTGCATGTTAGCGTGTATATCCTGTACATCTCTTAGCTTCCACCAAAATGTTAGTAAAAAGAAAAAGCACTTATCTACAGGAAACTTATGTGGGTTATCATAACAACACAGAGTACATTTAATTAATCACACTTCCTTTGATATAAATGACCATCTATGGTCACAGAGAGAACAGTGAATTAAGGGAATACCAATAACACAACAATTGGAACAACCCACACATTATTTTTGTACTACAAATTGTTTTGATGATTTAAAGGCAAATATTTTAGAAAATCATACTATATTCATTATGATTTCACCAAAAGGTCAGATTTTAAAGCACTAATTCTCATGAAATGTGGTTATTCTTTATGCTATATTTAAGGTTCAAAACAAAATATCTTAAATCATATTGTAAAATTAAATAAGAAAACAATTTACTTACTTCTGGATACCCTCACGAGTTCTGATACATTGAAGACTCCAGATTTTACAAAACTATCCTCAAGGTATCCTGTAAATAAACATCAAGGGGGAAAAGATCAACATAAGCAGGAAGCAAATAAATGATTAAACACTAGAATTTGTACAAGTGTTTTTAAACCAAGGTTCAAGCAAAAATAAAAGTAGGTTTACAACAAAAACAAGTAAAAGTAAAACTCCTATGAATGCAAACTGGGTCTGTAAAAACAAAAGTCAAAGGCTTCCGTGCTAAATAACCTTCTGTGAGAATTTTTTTCTTAATTTTTTAAATGTATAGGTCAATTGGTATAGTTGTATTTGTCCTGCCCCCTCCGCCATAGGGAGGGAAAGTTCAGGGGCCCTCATTGAATGCATTCAGCCTGGTAGCACCTGGTAGACTAAAGTCCATCATTTAAAAAATAAATAAATAAAGGAGAAAGAAAAAGGAAAACCACAACCACAGTTAGCACTTGTTGGAATTACTTCAAAGATTCTTGAAACCACTGTTCTCACAAATCCTTCCCTGATTAATGAAAAGTGAGCTGCTGCTACCAGCACAACCCTCTTTGTTCCAGGGTCATGAATAACACAAAAGCATGACTTGCACAGAACAGCAAATACTTTGCATCGACCTATTTCTGTGCACACCGCACACAAGTTCATGGCTTTCCCATCCTTGTACTGCTCCTGTGGACTCCATTCATTTCAAGAATTGGACACTTTCTCTAGCAAATGGTGGTGAATCTAGGCCTCTCTCTAGGAATGCCACGTGACCTCTGTGACTTCCAGGTACAGGGTTCACAGTGGCCAACAGCTCAGGTGGCTGAGTAAGTTCAGACACGTTCGGTACCTGGTCTAGCTCCATTCAGGACGAAAGCGGAGAGCTCCCACATACCCCAGCTATGTGAAGGAGATACAGTGAGTGTGAAGGAAGACGATACCTTGGGAAGGAGAAATATGGCTACTCGCAGCTGCCCCAGGGAGAGAATAAGAAAAGTCTGAAAACCCTTCAAATTAAAGTATTTCCATTAAAAAAAAAAAAAAAATCCAGATTCCAAGAAATCAGATTTCACATAAAGTTTTAGGGTTGACCAAGGGATGAGATCCAATGCGGTTTAGCAGCAAGGGGCACTCCCATTACAGTGGGGATTTCAGTCCCCACCACCGTTTACCAGAGTGGAATCCTGCCCAAGTTATTAAGACTCTTTGTGCCTCAGAGTCCTTCTCTATAGACCGAAGACAATAAAATTACCCACCTCATAGAGTTGTTATAAATAGAAAGACAAACATATAAAACCCATAGTAGACATTGATTAAATGTTAGTCAACAATAAGTTAGGACTGGCCAGTGGGGTCAACGATCATCCACACACTGAGTTATGCAAACTGGATTCCAGGCTGTCTCAGATTATTTGTAAAATGTGCATTTAGAAATTTTACCAGAACAAAAGCTCCCACATCACTTGGAACCATACATAGCAGGAAAAGACAGAAAATCATTTACTGATCATAAGAGCATATGTTTCACTGTTGTGAACTGAGGCCTCAGGTGTGGGTCTGAACAGTGTTTTGTACCCACTCATCAACCTTCCTTAGAAACAGAATGAAAGAAAAGAGAGGAATTATAAGATTGCAGCTGGTGATGAAATGTAGGTCTCATATTAAGTTATTACTTTGGGAAAAAAACCCATATATTTTTAAGAGGATAATAACAAAATGCCCCATTCCATGTACTTCTGCTTCAAGAAACTCCTACTTGTTGAGTAATTTTTCACTAGGTTGCATTCATATCAGTGATTACTGAGAAATTTCTAGGTCAGCAAACACCACTGAACAAGGTGCTAAGAGCCATGAAGACCAAAAAAAAAGACAGATGACCCCTCCGACCCTACCCATTTGTGTGGTTTAGGATAAAGATATTTCTAGTTTTTGAACCACTGTAGGCTATCATTGAATACAAAAACTTCTGTTGCTTTTGCTGTTTTAAAGTATAGTAAATTATACTTTATTTTATTTATGGTAAACATAAAATTTCATGTATGGTAAATATATTAAGCATGAGCTTATTTATTATAGTAATTTAGACCTAATTTATCATGACTAGAGCTTATGGACTTAACCTATCAGACAAGATTACTTGTCCTCCTTCAGCCAAATGTACTCTGACTGCCTGTGCTCATAGGTCCTCAGGCAGCTAGCTCCCTTCCGATTGGAGGATCCTCCCTCTTTCTATAGTTTCCATCCTCATCCTTCAGGGTTCAGCTCAACCACCCAGCCTCTACAATATGCTCCTCTCCCTGCCCCTCCCAACCCTTGTGCCAGGTAGAACCAATCTCTTTGCACCTAGTTTGCACTTATCTTATATCACTTCACACACTCAAGTTTTCCAAGATAACTGTTTTCAAGTCTTGTGTTTTTTACTAGGTTGTCAGCACACTTATTTGAGGGAGTGGCTGGGTTTTGTTCATGTTTATATCTCCCTTAAATACTAACTTAGCACCTCAATATACAGTAATTTTGTGCTGTAGGACAATATTTTAAAATTCAACTTTTTGAAACAGGGTCACAAAAGAATATATTGGTAATTTTGTAACAGTGTGGGCACCGAAGGCTTAAGACGGAAGGAATAACTATATTGAGCCTTGTTCTCTAAAACTCGACTAGTTGAGGGTTTTATTTAGAGTTTTGGGTAAAATGGAAAGGAGTAGTTAGAGACAGAATATATCTGACTTTGTTGGGTACTAATGTAAAACTTTGGGCATTTAGTACAGAATAAATACCAAGGTTTTAAAGTGCTTAAAGAGTAAGAGTTCAAAAATATTTATAAAATAAATTGATGAATGAGTTAGTGAATAAACAGGAACATTTCAGAATATTTATATAAATTGCATCACATGTAATACATAATAACATTTCAATATGTAGATATCATCTAAAGTTCATTTCCTTATTATTCCAATGAGTAGTCAGGACTCCATTTGCTTCTCAATCATGCTCATTGTGATGGGAGAGGATGTGAACCTGTTAGGTAGAATCAAAAGGGAGAGAGGAGCTACCTCAACATAATCCTACCTGTGGGAAGACAGTAAGGCAGCCACACAAAGACAAATACAGTAGACTCTCCCTTAACCAGAACTCAAGCAACTGGCACAAGTTGCTTGAGTTCCCATTAACAGAGTCTACTTCCATTTATCCAGCATCTACCAACCCCCATGGTAGAGTCTACTGTACAATGACTATCTCATAGAAAAGGGAAGGCAATTCAAATGTAGCAGAGCATTTCTGCACTCCATAACCCCAGTTCCCCAGGTTCTAAAAAATTTGAATCTACAAAGAAAACTGAAAGAGTTCTTTTACTAAAACGATGAAAGGCATTGGAAATACGTCAGAACTGCTTTCACACCCACTAGACAAAATGCAACACCAGAGTTCCCACTGGGTTCCACTCCTGCATGGAGCCTAGTGAGACTCCCGAGGATAAGAGGTAATGTCTACCGACAATGACCTTATGGGAGTGGGGGTGGGTGGGAATCAGGCAACTGGGTAGCCTGGGAGAAGCTCCTGAAGCAGACAGCCGCCACCTGTCATGCATGTTTGAATGCAGCACAGTCTTCACAATGGACAGGCATTACCCAAGATGAGGCAGAGTAAAGAAAAGAAATGGTGGATGACACAGTTCTTGGATAGATAATAGTGCATGCTCATAAGATACAAGAAACAACTTCAGGACTCCCACAAAAGAAGTGGAGAGAATTGTGCAGGTGGTCAATGACAGTAGAGGGTGAGATCCAGCAAAGCACAGGTTACTGCTACCACCTTCAGGCCGTGGGGCCCTTCGAGACACACGGTATTCACGTTACATAGACCACTGTGAATCTAAATAGCTGATGCAAAGGCCAAAGATAAAACAAGCTGGAGACGATCATAGAGCAGATTCCCTTCATCTGTCAAAGGACATATGAGTATCTCTGAGGCAGAGCAGCTGTTTAATGGTTACAGAGCAACATTACAAAACAGCTTAAGCCAGGAAGTAAAGAACAACTCAGCATTTATGTGATGCTGTATCTATACTACATGTATGCTTTTTAAAACAGAAAATTCAGTAGGAAGTAAAGACTTCTGCAAACTGAAAACTCTCAAAGGCAATATCAAATTATATTATTTTACTTCTTCTTAAAAATTTTCCCGAACAAAAGCAACAATAAATCACTACTCAGAAGTTAATATAGTGTTCAACCTCCTTTACAAACAATAACAGTGGGACACAATGGCATATCTAACTGTTAATATCTCAAATTATAATCAGCACCACTTGAATGTTAAACAACACTTACATAGAAAATCCAAAGGAAGACTGATAATGCTCATTTTTAAAGTCGACTGTGTTCTAGTCTTGAAATTAAAAATAAATAAGCCACAGAAAGCAGTTATTAAATTCATGAGCACTGTCTTCAAGTATTTGAAGGACTGGTAATGTAAATGGCGGACCTGCCGAGGTCAAAATAACCAGCACATGCCAAGCTGCTGCCCTAAGATCAGAAGCTTTCGTTCACAAAATGTTCACCCTTTTCCAACAAGTTGTCATGTCACCATTTTGCAAAAAACAATCTTGTGTCTACAGAGGTAGGAGATTTCCCAGCAACTGCAAAGACCCCCGTTAGACTTAAGAATTCTCATTCTGGATAGGAAACTGGATAAGGGCACTTCCGATGCCCATTGCAACCCTCCAATTCCACTTTTTAACATGGCTGTTTCCTGTTAGTTTCCCTGCATTGCAGATTTGCAGGAAGAACAAGACATTAGGTATCTCACAGGCATTTTCCAGGCCAATTCCAATTGTTCACGTCCTTCAACGAGTGTAAAAGATGCCCAAATCCTTTGGTTTATGGGCACAGATGGGGAGAAGATAACATTATTTTACACTAGCTCTTTGCCAATATTCATGTAACTTCAGCTACCACAGCTAATCCTTGGTGATTGTCTGGTAGTGGTGTTACGGAACACAATTCTATCTTCAGTTTCTCAACTGATCTAAACTGTCTGTGATTAAGGATGAAATTGTGATTGTGAAACAAACACACTAATCATTGCAAAGATAATGATTCACTGCACAGTGACCGAACCTCCACCTATGGCCAAGGTTAACATTCTAGTATTAATTTAGAACTAGGTTTACCTTTCAGTAAGAAATGTAAATCCCTGATGGTGAGTTAAGTGATCTGGTAGAAAGTGAGAAATGTTCTGACTTTAACACACTCTGATATACTATACTAACATGGTATTTGTGTATTTTTTGGTATTTTCTTCAAATCCATCAAATTTATTCATGGATAGATAATAAAAATTGAGAGCAAAATTAAATATATATATATACATTTTTCTCATTACCATTGTCTCGTTCCCTTTATTTAAATAGTTAAACAAAAGCATGATTTTAATGCCTGTACAATAACACGTTGCATGAATGCATCATACTTTATTTAACCAGTCTCCTATTGTTCGGCATTTTAGGTTATTTCCCATTTTTAAAAATATTATTAACAGCACTGCCATTAATATCCTCGTACACAAATCTTTCTCTGCAATTCTCATGATTTCCTTAAGCTGGAGTTCCCAGAAGTGAAATTACTGGGTCAAATGACAACACTCTTTTAAAGCTCTTGGTAAAACACTGTCCGGCAGCTCTCCATGAAGGTGTTTGCCAATTTATACTCCCTCTGGCAGCTCGTAAGTGTGTCCAAGTCACCACTGTGCTTCCAGAATTACATATAGGTAGGGATTTGTTTTTAATTGTGGTAAGCTGATAGAGAAAAGATATTAATGTTTTAAATTTCATTTATTTATTATAAAATTGGATTTTTGCAGATACATATGCATGAGTTCTTTGACCATAACATTCAAAACTACAAAAAAACAATTGGAAATGTGCTACCAGGAATATTTTATTCCTAATAGTCACAATTAGCAATAATATTGGCTATTAATTGATGATTGATTTTTTTAATCATTTGGCATATTCACTTACTCCTAGTTTTCTCAGAGTTTTAAAAAAATGTTTTCTGATCAGAATGATTATTGACTATTATTAGATGTTTTTGGGGATTCATAAAGATTACCTCTTTTGTTCCTTACAGCATTTATTATTGTTATATATTGCTGAATTCTTATATCTTTTTTAATCTTTGCAGTCCATTG
The DNA here is from genome assembly GCA_004027555.1 of Craseonycteris thonglongyai. NCBI lineage: Eukaryota > Metazoa > Chordata > Mammalia > Chiroptera > Craseonycteridae > Craseonycteris > Craseonycteris thonglongyai. The sequence goes on from PVKE010004240.1 coordinate 21,553, forward strand.
AATATAACTTGTTTATTTTACTGTTGAAATGGTTTGCTAACCATTTTTTTCAACTTCTCTATATGTAGCTGCGATATCTTTATGGAAATTTTGTGTTTTGTCAAGTTTTCATAACACAGTTATATGCATGTTTCATAAAATAGTTTAGATGACAGTAATTTTTTATGAACAAATATAAAAATTCTTGGAAGTTTGAAAAAATTCATTGGTAAAATCATATTCCAGAATCTGTTTCTGAGAAAATTCTTAGACAACTTTGAGTCTTCCATGAAATTTACTCTACTCCTGCTTTATGGTCTTGAGACAATTTTATTATATATATTTTCCAAAAATATCATCAATTCTTTCAAATTTTTAAATTTATTAGGACAGTATTTTATGGTTTACTAAGTGGGCTGTGTTTAATTTTTACAATGCAGTAAAATTACAGTATATTAAATAAATTATAATTAATATAATTATATAAAATTATGTTAAAACATATTAAAAAAATCAGTTCTGCCATTTACTATGTAAACTTAAGGCAAGTTAGGGAACTTTCTACACCTAACATTTCTCTTGTCTAAAATACAAATGATAATCATAGTACCTGTAAGTCAATATAAAAATTGTATATTGTTTTCCAAATAATAATATAGACATTTCAAGAGTAGGAATGGGAAAGTAGAACGTCAAAATTAATAGAGAATAGGAAGTTAAGGAAGACAGCAAAAATAGGTCTTAAGATGTAAAAATAAATAATATGAAGTAAAATAGAAGTAATAAAATCAAGTTTATCATCATTACAATAAATGTAAATGGATTGAATTATCCTCTAGAGAGCAAAAGATCAACTCAACCAAATACAATCCATCTAGTTTCAAGAAACAGAAGACAAAAAGATAAGAACAAAAACTGAAAATCAGGCAAATTCAAACAAAAAGAAAACAGTGTCTACTGCAAAGGTTAAGATGGAAGTTAGGATGAATTACAAGAAAAAGGATAAAGAACATTGCAAATGGATAAAAGGCACAATTACTGAAGAAAAGAAATCATCAACCATACATGCACCTAACAATACTATGGAGAAACACATTAAAAAATAAATAAATAAATAAACAAACAAAGTATAAAAAATTTGAAAAAATACAATTATATGTATAGTGAGAATTTTTTAAACACATCTCTTTTAGAGCTGAACATAACCATTTGACAAAGATTAACTTTATACAGCTATACTTTGTTATGTCCATGGAGAATTTATAAACATTGTTCATGTTTTTTACCAAAGAATAAACTAATGAATTCTTTAAAGTAGAGACTTTTGGGGGGAAGCCAGGATGGCTCAGTGGGTTAAACGCTCACTTTGCAGCCCCAGGGACCAAGGATCAAATCCAGATCCCGGCCCGTGTGGACCCATATGCTGAACTGGGGAGTGCCCCCAGTTCGGTTCTCACCAGGGTAAGATCCTGGCCCAGTTCCTGCCCTGTGCAGCCCCGCACCCACCTGTGGAATGAAACTATTTGGAAAAACGATGATGTGCAACTATGGAGACTGTTCTGGGCCCTCCCCCTTCTCTCTGTCTCTGTGTCTCTCTCTCTGTCAAAAACAATAAAAAAAATTTTTAAATCTTTAAAAAAAAAAGTAGAGACTTTTTCAGGTCATACTGTCTCATCTTTGGAAAATAAAACTAAAAGTAAAAAATAAAAAAGTAACTGAATTTCCTGAACTACCTGAAAATTTAGAAAATAAGCCATGAATCAAAAATAAATAAAATTCTAAATTATCTAGAAAACAATATAAAGACTAAAGAATGAAGTAATTATATGATAAAATAAAAAACAGCAAAATAACCCAAGAAAAGTAAAAGAGGGAATTAAAGAAAAAAGCTAAAATTAGTAAAACTTTAAAAAAAGTTATTTAAGACAAATAAATGATGATTCTCTGAAAAGACCAGCAGAACAAAAAAAATGATAAACCAAATGTAGTAAGAGAATTCTAAGAGAATAACACATGCAACTTACTGACCACAACTTAAAAAACTTAAATGAGTAATTAGTTACGAGAGTAAAAGTGATCAAAATTGAGCAAAGCGGAAACCCGAACAGACCAATTACCCTAGTGCAGTAGTTCTTAAAATTTGCTGATCACTGAAAATCAACTTACATCTGGCTTCCACCTCCAGATATTCTGATTTAATTGGTATAGACGTGACCTGGACATGAGCATGTTCTAAAAATTCCCTAGGTGACTGAAAACATGCAACAAAGTCTGGGAACTACTTTGTGCTAGCACCTTCCTATTTGAAAATTCCTATTTGAATGTGTTTCCAGAAACAACATCACTGGCGTAACCTGGAAGCTTGTTAGACACGTAGAAACTCAGGCTCCACCCCAGACCCTGCAAACCAGAATCCGCAGCTTAAGAGATCCACAGGTGATTAACATGTACTTTAAAATTTGAAAACCCTAGAAGAGAATTTAAAAAGTGATTCTGAAAACCACCATTTAAAATGGCACCATGTACAGATGGCTGCACAGCTGGATTTTATCTATCCTTTGCCTCGCCTTTAAATTCTAATGCTATTTACACTCTAACTCTACCAAGCCTTAGAAAATGATGACAAGTTTCCTTATGAAGAAGGCTCCCTCATGACCTATTAAACCTGCAAAACTTAACTTGCAACCTCCCTCATCAAAATAAATCACATATCAAGCAACAAAAGACCAGCACACACATCCATGCAATTTCAAGAATCCTACATAAACCTGAACATACCCAATCACATAGTGAAATTGAATATAGCAATGATATCACAAGAGTAATAGATGATTATCATTAGGGTTTATTCGATGAATGAAAACAGTGGACTATTAGAAAATCTATCAATATGATAGAGAAAAACAGACACATACACACTGACCATTAACATGATGCTCACAATGAACTAGACATTGAGAAGCAGGCTTCTCTAATAACAAATCTAAGCAAAAATAGAGGTAAAAAGCAAACAATAAATACTCTTTATAAGAACCCAACAACAAATTTTCCTAAAAGGAGAAAAAATGAGTCTGCCATTCCAGTAACCCAACGACCTCCAGCCTCCTCTGCTTTTCAGTCCTTAAAAATGTAATCTGACAGGAGTGAGGTGGCATCTCATTGTGGTTTTTATGTGCATTCCTCTGATGATTAGTGACATTGATCACCTTTTCATATGTGTATTGGCCATCTGTATGTCCTCTTTGAAGAAATGTCTATTCAGGTCCTCTGCCCATTTTATATTTGACTGTTTGTTTCTTAGTGATGAGTTACGTGAGGTTTTTCTTTTAATAGAAATTTTGGATATTAATCTCTTATCAGATGTATCATTAGCAAATATGTTCTCCCTTTCAGTGGGTTAGTCACAGAATGTAAAGTACAGCATAGGGAACACAGTCAATGGCTATGTACAGTGTCAGATGGGCAGTAGGCTTGTTGGGGTTATTACTGTGAGAGGTCTGCAAATGTCTAATCACTATGTGATTTTTGTACACCTGAAACTATTTTAAAAATTAAATTCAAAAACAATAATCTGTGACTAAACCACTCACAAAAAGACAAATATGGTATGACTTCATTTAGATGAGCTATCTAGAGTAGTCAAATTCAGAAACAAAGTAGAATAGTGGTTGGAAGGGGTTGGGAAAGTAGGAAATGGGGAGTTGTTAGTCATATTTAATGGGTACAGAGTTTCAGGTTTGCAAGATGAAAGAATTCTAGAGATTGGTTATACAACAATGTGAATAAACTTAAAGCTACTGAACTGTACATACTTACAAATGATTAAGATGATAAACTGTATGTGTAGGTTGCCACAATTTTAAAAACCATGTTCTAGCATTTGGGACCCTTATCATGGTTTTAAAGTTTCTATTTATATATATTCAAGAACTACTTCTTATATTATCATTTATATCTATAATCTTATTTATAATTCTTAGGCATAACTGTGTGCTTTACTCACTACTATTCCTATTATTAGTTTATATCTATACTTATATCTATAGCTAAATATCTGAGGCCTTTCCCGTTTCTAAGTTTGTCCTCAGTATCAGTGATTATTTCCACAATATCAGTTCTATTTATTATTCTCCCAATGCCAAATTTAATTGTCTGAAGGCAACTTTCGTTTTTTGCTATTTCTCCTCATTCCACATGGTGCACTCTACTCATGAAGCTATTCTTTCATCTGTTTATTTTTCATGTTAAGTCCTTTCTCCTGAGTAAATAAATGGTGTTTCCTAACATTTTCTTCTCACTCTACTTTCACAGCTATGTTCTTCTGGATCTTGATGACGTACCCTTTCTTTTATTCTTTAGTATTTTCCCGCCAAGGGCACACTGTTGTGGTTTTCTTTTTACCTAAGGGACAGACTATCCAGATGTAGGGTGTGGCCTTGGAACAGTGTATGGCTTCCCTTGGACACTATATTGTAAGTCTCTCCATATGGGTTGAGACTGGGGGCTCTAAAATTGGCATAATTGGATCTGAATTCCTAGCTTATCATTTACTAGCTGCATAACCTTGAGTAAATTACCTAGCTTTCATATAAGTAAATAATAATAACAGTGATGCTGATGTTAATCTTTTTTAGTGTTTATTATATGACAGGGTCTGTGCCACCTCAGTTCAATTTCCAGATTTGTTCCTGGTTTTATTAATGATTCTGTATAAATACTGAAACTCTCTAACCTCCCAATTCCCATCTGCAAAGTGGGAATAATAATATATGAACGCAACAGATTTGAGGTAAAGATGAAATAATAAAGTCTGTATAAAGTGCTTAGGGTTCAATAAGTGCTTATTGGTAATGGAAGTAGTTGTAGTGCTAGTGACAGTGTTAGTCAAAGTTGATAAGCCCAGCTCCTAACTATTTTTCAGTAACTGCTGGTCCTTTACCTGGTGAGCCTCTCATGTTAGGGCTCTTTCCACTCCACTAGCTAGACACCTGAGATCCTACATGAAAACCCTACTTTATATCATGTCAGGCTCTAGAAGGAAAGATGAGGCCCAGTGTACAAAGGGCCTTTCTATGGTACTAAGAAGTGAGAGAATTTTTGAAGGATTTACATTGGGAAATGGATTCAGAGCATGAGATGTCTTCCCCATATTCCTTCTTCTCACTCCCTTGCTATCTTCCATTCCCTGACCTTGTCTGTTGTTCTCTGGGTTTCTCACCTTTCAAGTTGATATAGAAAAATCTCTGAACCTAGGAGATGATAGTGGGTTAAAATCAAAGTGATGTCTACAATTTCTGGGGGAACCAATACTACTATTTTTCATGAGATAAAAGATATAAGAAAACCAACACTTTGAAGTCCAATCTAACTACACTGGTCATAGAATTATGGGACAAGCCTCCAAGATTCTACCAAGTAGTTAGTAATCTTTCAATCTCAGTTTCAGTGTGCTTAGACAAAGTTTTTCAAGTTTTACATATCCTCATGGAAATTTTAGTTAAGGGTATGTGTGTATATATATACACACACTAACGGAGACTAGGAAAATTATTTTAAAATCTAGGTGCTCTAGCTAAAGGGACAGAGTATAAATATTTTTTTTAATAATAATGCATGAAAAGTTAGCACCAACTATCTTCTTTTTAAAATAGTTCACCTTCCTTATTTAAGAGTAATGGGAGCAATGGCCTTTCTTCTTCCTTCTGCTTGTTTTCCTACATCCTCTCCCCAAAATTCATAGATACATCCTTCTTCACCTGTCAACACCCTGTGGTTTATTTCTGGATATCAACTAGAACATATTATGTATAAAATGGCACAATGCTTCATTATGTGTTGATGAAGATGACCATTTAAGTAATAATCCTTATCTACTTAAAATATACTGTTCAGCTTAGAAAGTAACTCAACTCAGAAAAATGACAGCAATCCAGAATATTCAATTTTGAAACTAAAAGTCCCCTGCATTAAAAATGAGTGCCACAAAATAAACAATGGTGGGAACGCTGGGATGGCTCAGTGGGTTAAGCATTCAGTTTGCAGCCCCAGAGACTGAGAATCGAGTCCTGGCTCCAGCCCCTGAAGACCCATGTGCTGAACTGGGGTGTGCTTCCCATGCAGGAGGCCCCCAGTTCAGTTCTCACCCTGCACGGCTCCTGCCCACCTTATGGAACAAAAACTGATGATGTACAACTATGGAGACTGCTCTGGGCCCTCCCCCTTCTCTCTGTCTCTGTCTGTCTCTGTCAAAAACAATAAAATAAATCTTCAAAAAAATAAGTAAATAAACAATGGAGACGGCATCTTACAATAATACATTGTGTCACTTGTCATCTGTAGTGGCCAGTAGCCAAGGCACCCCACCGAAGTGAAGGGCCCCCCCCCAATGTAAGGCAGTCCAGGGAAATGAGCATGTGTACCCACACCACTGTCCATGTGACTTCCTGGTACCTGGGGCTACCTAGAGCTGCCTCCTATCTCCCCAGGGGTCTATGACTCTCAGCTTCAGAACCCCCAACTTTCTACACTAGCCTAGAGTTCCAGTTCCTTTTCTCCAGATGGCTCACAGGCCCTGAAACATTAAAAAACTGACAGCTTTATGAGATATAATTTAAATACACTTTAACATGTACAACTCAGAAGTTTTAGTATATTCAGAAAGTTGTACCACCGTCACCAACTTCTAACCGCAAAACATTTTCATCACCTTACAAAGAAATCCACAGCAATTAGTAGTCACATACCCATTTCCCCCACTAATCTACTTTCTGTTTATGGTTTTGCTGGTCCCAAACATTTGATATAAATGAAACCATACAATACATGAAAACAAAATCCATCATATCACTGATTGTTTCATGTCATTAACAAGTGCATGTGATGATCTTAATGACAGACTCAAATCTGGAAGTCCGGTGGTTTTCTTGCTTTCTTCCTTCTGATTGCCGGGGAGACACGGTAATGCTCACGGTATGGAGTGAGAGTGAGATGAAGGGATATCTCGATTGGCATCAAAAATTAGAAATATTTCAATGAAAACAGGAGTCTGCCCGTAGTTTTATTATGTAAAATAAAGCAAAAGGGGACAAGGTCCAAAAGAGCAGAGTGCAAGTCAAAAGACCCAAAAGGATTTGTAACAACTTTGAAAACCAAAACCTCATTTTTTTCCCTTAAATTCTTCCATCAATAACATTATTACGTATACAAAAGCCGGTAAGAGTCAAATTACCAGACAATGGTCCTACTTTAAATTACTTGATATACTGATATTCTTATAATTACAAAAAAAGAAGATTTTAGTAGATTTACATAATAATTTTAAATCACATTCTATAATCCTAAAATGGAAACAGATGAATACGCAGGTAGCTAGGTCTAGATGACTGGTTAGTAGGTAGGTGGATAGACAGGCAGATGATAGATAGACAGGCAGACAGATAGATGATAGATACATAGACAGATGACAGTTTTTTTAGTATTTTATTCCTCTTTCAAAAGGTTACTATAGAATTGACCCCTCTTTGTAACAATGATACACTAATTTGTAAGTTGGGGTCCCTTGGGTGACTTTGCATAGAACAAAATGTCCAGTAAGCTTAGCTTCTGCAGAGTTCAGTGATTTTAACTAGCCAGGAGCAAGTCCACTCTTATCTGTGATACAGAACAATCCCAGCCTTCCAGCTGTGAGGAGGAAAATGCTTTGCATTATTAAATTGTAGCCATATGCTGCAAAGGCAGGCCTTGTAAATACGGAGAGGGAAAAGAATTTAAATTGAGAGGAAACTTCAGATGCAGGCGGTCATTGTAAAGAGAACCCAAGACACTTGAGTGACAGAGCAATGACAAAAACAGTGCAGAGCAGTGGATACACTCATAACGTAATGTAGGGGTACCGGTAGTTGTGGCTGAGACCGCTTTTCATGGAGTCGGCAACCTTCCCTGTGAGGAATCAGGACATTCGACAAAGAAAGGAAACAACCTTAACAGCAGCATCTTTAAAATGTAACAAATTGCAACCTATTTCGGTCCAAGGTCTCTTGACAGTTTTCTGGAACTAGGTGCAGTATAAATTAAGTGCCTACATCAATATATTAAAATTTCACTTGGACTCTATGTTACCTTATGACATCATTTCCGATACCAGAAGGTCCCGCAATACAGCTATAACGTCGGGAAAAACAAAAGTTTGCACAGCTAACTGTACCCCAAGATTATAAGGTGACCAGACGTCCCACTTTTGGCGGGACAGTCCCGATTATTAACAAATTGTCCCGTGTCCCGCGGCGTTTTAAAAAAGTCCCAATTTTTGGAAAGAATGCACAACAAGCTAGGGAACGGTGGAAGATAGACCAAATTTTTAAACAAGAACCCCACCCCCCCCACCCCTGGTCAATGGTGTCCCACTTTACTAATGTTAAAATCTGGTCACCTTACGAAGAACCAAGAGTTCTTTCTCACAGCTTTGTGAAAGGAGAGTATTTACTGAGGTTAAATGACATTGTGACTCTGTAGTAACAGGGTCCCAGGCCTGTATAAGTGCAAGGCACGTAAACCTGGAGAAAAACTGGAGTACAGGGCTAGATGGGGGGTCCTGAGGTCCAGCAACCATAATAACTGGGTGTAGATCAGGGCTGTCCAACCTTTTGGCTTCCCTGGGCCACACTGAAAGAAGAGCATTGTCTTGGGCCACACATAAAACACACTAACACTAACGATAGCTGATGGGCTAAAAAATATAAATAAAAATTCTCATAATATTTTAAGAAAGTTTACAAATTGGTGTTGGTCTGCATTCAAAGCCATGCAGGCCGCAGGCTGGGGAAGCTTGGTGTAGACCAGGGGTGTCAAACTCAATGAAAACACGGGCCATTTGGTGCAACAGGCAAGATTCACGCGGGCCACATCACATTTACAAACGTCGCTGGAACTGAGTCAGCGCATTTATACAGGCCCACGGGCCCCCAGGAAAGGCACTGGGCCATGTGTATACTCGTCTTCAGTAGTTAAAGGGTTAACGAGGGAATTGTGTGTACAGTATTGCCTCGATCTCCCCTAAGCGCTATTTTCTTCATAACAGTTTTTTCTATTTTCATTTTATTTCAGAGCATTGTAGGCCACAAAAAATTACCTCGGGGGCTGCATGCGGCCCGCGGGCCACCCGTTTGGCACCCCTGGTATAGAGGAAGCCCCTCCTGACCCCACAGCTGCAGAGTCTCCACACTCACATCTCTCCCCGAGCTCATTCCCACTGAGACAAGGGTCACTCAAGATTCACCCCCATCATCTCTTCACCCTCTGCCCACTGCCCCTTGTCCCAGAGCTACAGCTGTCACAACTGCCCCAGGGACTCAAGTGTGGCACCCACTATGAATGCCAGAGGACCCAGACTTGGTCCTGCTAGAACATCTCACCAGGAAGATCTCTCACTTCTTACTCTTTCACACTTAAACTAAACACAGACAAGCCACACTTTCCTTGGGTTATCACAAGGGAACGTACCACTATAAAAGGTATCACGTAGCAGGCAGAGGGGAGAAAGGACAAGGAGAAAGGTGACAAGGACACAGTGAGATTACTACAGACATATGGTTTTGAACCATGGAAAATATGAGTTTTGCCCGACATTTGCCAATAAACTGATTGGGATGTTGGGCAAATCACTTAACTTCTCTGCCTTGTTTTCATAACTAACATGGAAAAGTTGGACTAGCAATGGATAAGTATTACAATCCTGTTTTCCTGAGCCATGTTTCTGAGACTGTGTCAAGCAAAAAAAAAAAAAAAAAAAAAAGACATAAGATTACAGTGGTAATTATTTAGAAAAGTTTAAATTTCTCACTGGGGTGGGGGAGAAATGTGTAAACAAAGGTTTACGATACAAAATGCAGAGATGTCCAACCCTGCCTGGAGAATCTGGTAAGATGCCTGAAGTCATCTGAACAGGAGGATGAGCAGAGGCAGGGGGCCGGGTAGACTTGGCATCAGAGCAGCAGCACCTCGGGCCATGGCACAGAATATGGACACACATAGGGTGAGCCTTTAAGCGCTTTTACAAAAGTCAGATTTGCATTTTATGAAGTGTATGTATTTATCGTATCAGAGACAGAAAGCAGAAGAAAAGAACTAAGGCCATTTTAAGGTTTCTGCACAATTTCAGGCAAGAAATAATGTCTAGAGCCCAACTAGGGGTAATGGGAACTGAGAGATGGGAGTGGATTCAAGAGACCTTTTAAGGAGAAGACAAACGAATATATGGAGGATAAGAAAAAAGGCTCTTTAGAAGGAACTCACGAGCTACTCTAATCATGGATGTCTGGGTGGATTCTGGGAGCCCCAAGACATCATACACAGAGAAAAACTCAACTCTGATAGAAAAAAAATTGACTTGAATTTTGGAAATATTAATGAGTTACACATGGGACATATAGGAAAACATGTGCAAAAAGTTGTTAAGCACATGGGTCTGAAACACTGGAAGTGTGTTCCAAAGGTACTTATCTAGAAATACCAAAACGTGATTATACCTAAAAGTCACAGGTGGAGGGGAATTGGGGGGTGGGGGGTAGAGATCACAGAAAACATACAGAGAACTAAAGACAAAAGTCTGGTTAAGAATAGGGAAAAAGGGGAAGCCGGGATGGCTCAGTGGGTTAAGCGCTCACTTTGCAGCGCCGGGGACCGAGGATCAAATCCCGGCCCCAGTTCAGTTCTCTCTCTGTCTCTGTATCTATGTATCTCTCTCTCTCTCTCTCTCTCTCTCTCTCTCTCTCTGTCAATAAATAAATAAATAAACAAATAAATAAAAGAATAGGAAAAAAGTCACCCTAAACAACTGAAAGAAACCACAAAGGTCCTTAGATTACCAGAAAAGGGCCCTGTTTTCAAAAGCACAGGCAACAGAAGCAAAAATAAACAAGTGGGACTATATTGAACTAAAACATTTCTGCTCACAAATGAAACAATCAACAGACATACCTATGAAATGAGAGAAAAATGGTTGCAAGCCATATATATAATAAGGGATTAATTTCCAAAATACATAAGAAACTCCTATAATTTAATAGCAAATAATAGCAATAAATAACTATTATAATAACCTCATTTTTAAATAGGTTAAGGACTTGAATAGACTCTTCACCAAAAAAAATATACAAATCACCAACAGGTATATTTTAAAAGGCTCAATGCCATTAATCATCAGGAAATGCAAATTAAAATCACAATGAGATATGATCTTGAACACCTGTCAGGATGACTAATCAAAAAAACAAAAGACAACAAGTCTGGAAAATGTGAAGAAATTAAAATCCTCATGCAATGGTAACAGTGCAAAATGGCGCAGCCACTATGGAAAAAGCATAGAGGTGCCTCAAAAACTTGAAAATACAACTACCATTTGATCTAGCAACCTCACATCTAGGTATTTATCTGAAAAAACTGAAATCAGGGTCTCTAATCAGTGAACACTCCCATGTTCACTGAAGCACTATCCACAACAGCCAAATGTGGAAACAGCCTAAATGTCCATTGAAAAATGAATGGATAAAGAGAAGGTGGTATATACATACAGTGAAATACTACTTAGCCTTTACAAGAAAAAGAAAGAAGAGAAAAGAAAAGAAAAAGAAGAAAAGGAAAGGAAAGAAAAGGAAGGAAGAAAAATTTTGTAAAATGCAACAGCATGGATGAACCTTGAGGACCTTAGGCTAAATGAAATAAACCAGTCATAGAAAGACGTATGCTATATGATTCCACTTATATGAGCTATCTAAAATGGTCACTATCATAGAATCAAAGAGTAGAATGCTGGTTGCCAGGATTGAGGGGTATGGGAGAAATAGGAAGTTACTTATCAACAAGCAGAAAGTCTCAGCTATACAAGATAAACAAACTAGAGATCTGCTGTACAACATTGTAATTATAGTCAACAATAATGTATTACACACTTTAAAACAACATTAAGAGGATAGTTCTCATTGTGTTCTTGCCGCAATAAAACAAAAATAAATGTTTTTAAGTATGGGAAATCGTTTAAGTAAAGCATGGTCAACCGAATCAAATTCACGCTTAAGTATATGGAAAGAGAAATAGATGGAAAGAAACCTCTGGACTCGGATGATAAAAAGTCACAAATTTAATGAGAATCAGTTTGGGGAGGACAGAAGCCCAGTTGTATACATCAAGAAAAATTTTGAGAGTCTTTCATGTCATGTAATATTTAAAAAAAAAAAAAGAGGAGAAGGGACACTTAGTCAAAGAGGGTTGGCTAAATGGCAGCAAAGATTATATATATATATATATATATATTCCATTCATATATATATATATATGAATGAAATAAATTGCTAGGATGAAGCAAACAGAATAAGGGAGATATATGGAGAGGGCCGGAAAGAGTAAAGGACAGAAATTTTTCAACAGAGACAGAAAATCTGGTGGCTTCAGAAAGTAGTACACTACAGAAAAGCAAGTGGGGGAAAAATATTTATACAATGTTAACACAAGGGACTAAGAGATAAAGCCTTGCCAGAGGAAAAGCAATCTCTAATGATACATTTGTACCATTTCTCCCATCACTATTAAAAACTATGTAACAAAATTTCACTCTATGTTTTCTTAGACGTCCAAAGGCTTAGAACAAAGGTGACTATCTAAAAATTATAATTCTACTTCAACCATGAGCCTTTAAAACTTGTTTCTTTTGCCTCTTTTATATAACCTGCAACATACTATTCCTAAGCATTTGATCTTGATTTGTAACTTTGTCTATGCCATGTTAAGACTTTAGAGGAGTGCAGGGTAAAAACTCAACACATTTCTATGTGGTTCCATATCACGTGATATTTCCTGCAGGGAGTCTTAATCAACCCAGTGGAAAGAGAAAGGAGGACAAAAAGCCCCCTTTTTTCAAGCACCTGCTAATTGCCGGGTATGCTCTCCACCTGATGCTTACAATAGACATGGATGTAACTGACTGTGCTGAATTCCAAAGACGTCAGCTGATCTGTTCATGCATCTCACCGCCCTTGTGATTTATATAAAACATGGAACCTTGACTTGGGGCGGGGGGGGGGGGGGGGGGGGGGGGGGGGGCGGAGCCTTAATTCCAAAGTTCATGTTCATCCATAGGCAGTACTTTCTCTGAACTGTTTATTGTTCTTGATGTGGAATGGTGTATATTCCATACTCCCCAAGAGCAAATGGCTGTCTCTACTCCTTATTTTGAGCTTAATTAATATAAGTTGACTTATACTCTGTCTCTTGAAATATAATTTTTAATTCTGAACTCAGCAACCAGTGGGCACTCAATTAATATTTATTTGTTGCCTAATAGGGTAGGTGATTGGGGAGATATGGAAAAATCTCCTTCTTTCATAACCTTGCAGGATATTACCAAATTGCCTTTTTTCTCCCAAATTAAATATTACAAGTAATTAGGCAGGAACCATTGTAGAGGCTGGGCATGGTGCCAGCTGCTATGTAGATTAACCTTTGAGGGGTGAGTTGTACACAAGCCCGCAATGTAGCCCATAAAGATAAGCAGTGGCGGCTATGTGCCCTTCTGGCCTTTTAAGGGTAATTTGTGAGAAAAATACTTTCCTGATCCTCTCCTCCTTTACTCTGAATTCTATCATAAATTTGAATATTTAAAAACTTTACCGAATGTGATGTCTTTAAAAAAAGATGAGAGGATAAAGAAGAAAAGATGTTTTTGAAGAAAATCTATTAGAACACTGACCTCATTCTCAAATTACTTAAAAGCTTTACCTACAACATCAGGTCTTAACCACAATTCACCAATCCTTTTAGTGTCTTTCTATTTATACCTTTATGAATAGAAAGCTTGTTTAAAGTGTGTTGCATATTGTTTAGTGCCAAAGTTTTAAATTATTTCCAAGTCTCATGAAATAGTGCATTTTCTTTCCACTGTGAAAAAAATCTTGATTCTGGTAAAATGGCGATATGCAAAGGATTTGGTAAGAACTTGTTAACTGAGGAGAAACGGGGCTATGGTTTTGAAAATTAGAGTAAATTTTCTCTTTCCTTTGACTCTGAACCCCATGTTCTAAGATAAAACATGTTCCATGAGGTCCTTCAGGGCCTATGCAAATGTATCTGCCTTGATATACAAATAGTAAAGAAAAATGTTTTATTATTTCTGTAGCTGGTAGAGAGTAATAAGATTGTCCCAAATTCTAAGTTTTGGGGGGGAAAAAAAGCAAAAAGTGAAGCAAATATGGGCCCTAATGATCCCAACAGATGACAACTAGAATTACATATGCTGAACTCATTTTCTTGATCATTACTGGGTTGATTTTCATTTGTTTCTTGACAATCTTCTGTTGGCTTCAACCTCAGCTATCTACAAAATAGGGCTGGGAAAGAGCAGCCTCAGAATTTTAATAACTTTAAGAATTTCCTTAATGCAAGGCCAGCATGTTGGTATAGTTAAAAGATACTGCTCGTTTATTCAATTATTTATTTGGTTCCATCTCTGTTCCAGGGAGGACATAAGACAGCTTATTGAAGATGTACACCCAATATATGATCTTAATGGTTCCAAGAGGTTATGCCAGACTACCTACAAAAGTCAATACACAAAATAGCATAGACACCCTATAAAACTTGCAAAAAAGAAAAGTAGAAAAAGTCCATGTCATTCCAAATAAGAAAGCTACGGATCATGATACCTGGAATACTTAGTAAGTTTACGTGATCCAGTTCACAAAAAAATGCCCTCGGAGTCGATGTTTCTTTGTTATATTTTCAGCCAAGTGCGAGCACCCCACAAAAGTACAACCTTCCTGAACTCCAGGATGGGGGATCAGGTTTAAACTGACTTAGAGGCTAAATCTGGCTTCTAGGTTGCCTTGCTTGCCTCAGATACTAACCATTCCAGTTCTGGGCAAGTAACTGACAGTGGGAAATCTCAGTGAGCAGATATAGCCCAAGGAATGTAGAGACACAAAGTAACAGAGAAAATCAAAGCTAATTTAGAAAGATTATAGTCCCATTGCACATTTCCTAAAAGTGGTCGTGGAGTTTTTCATTATTAGAAATAAAATCAGATTTGAATCTAAGTCCCTAAATTAATAGTTTACCCCATTGGGTTCACACAGCTGTTTGCTAGAGTTGAGATAGGATGTAGTCCTATTGCTTAAAGGGATTAATTAGAAGTAACTGAATATAAACACAGAATTCTGAGTCTATCATAAACAAGGGAAATGTGCATCATAAAAAGGTTAACTGGTGGCCAGCTCAGTGCTTCTTGACCAAAATAACAACGGCATGTCCTTGGGTGCCATCAAACTTTTAGAGCACCTTAGTCCTGAAAAGATTGTGGTGCCCACTGCAGCCCGGTAACAAAGAAAACAAAATATTAAATCATAAATAGTCTAAGGAAATACCATAAAGCCTATTTAAATGCTTTTTTAAAATAGCATAGACTACTTAGGTGCTTTTTAAAATAACAAATATCAAATATCCCTCCACCCCAAAATGTGCTGTTTTTGTTTGCCTGTGCTTAATTTGCTCACCAAGTACTAACCTCAATGAAGAAAAACAAGTTAAAAATGAAAGGCCTATCTGTAGACGCCCCTACTACAGTCTAGAGAGCTTTAAGGTCACCTCCAGAAGTTCAGAGGAATCTGGATGGAAGTGGTCCCCATGTCAGACCACCAAGAGCAGTTCGTGGAGAAACACGTGCATCTGTACTTACAGGATGACTGGATGGGATTCTACCTTCAGGTCAACCGTGGGGAACGGGTTTCAAAGAGCCTTTATCTCTAAAAGGGCTTGAGTCTTTGCCATCTCATCCAGAGCTGCTAGGAAATTAAACCCGGGAGTGGATGGTAGCAGTTGCCATGGGTCGTACATCTCCCAATGGAAAACTACCAATGATAAGAAAGGGCTGGCAGCCCATGTGATTTCTTTCAGAAGTTGACCTCCTCTTTATCGTAACAATACAAGCAGCAAAGTGACTTGACTGTTCCATGGCTCATGGTAGACTAAATTGAAATGGATTGTGTCTCCTCTAGATACCGAAACTCAACTTTGGAGATTTCACATTATAACCACAGCCAGAAGACAGATGAAAGGGACCTCCTAAAAATAAATCATGCTCTAAAACGCCAAACACATTTAAACTTCTGAAAAGAGCTTCTAATAATAACTTATTCCACTTGACTATAAAACAAAAACCTTAGTAAATTCTGACTTTTCACATTTCAAATTAGAAATTTTTCTATGTACCCAGGCGCCTGATTTATTTCACAGTATCAGAGAACAAATTCTTAATTTCATTGAACAGAATTCCTATTCATAATCTCTATGGTTAAGTCCATGACATGATGAAACACAAAGCATGTTAAAATGAAGGAATGCTTCTGAATCACCAAACAAAATTCTAATTATATTCTATTGAATTTGGTACTATACATGTTTTACCATATAACTCTGAATAACTGGTAATCAACATATAATTTATATATATACAATATTCAGTGAATCATATATGCATTTACCTCCATCACCAGTTTTAGGACATATTAAGAGTTTTTAAAAAGGCTTGATTTCCAAGGAAAATTTAAAAGGAAAAAAAATTAGAGGTAGTCTACCATGATTGTTTCTGTCTGCCACATTACAGGCAAACACAGAAATTAAAGAGATACAACACTGAATGTAGCAAAAGAAAAAATTAACCAAGCTTCTTGACAAATATTGAAAAATCAAATTCTAACATTATGTAACTATTCAAAGATTATTCATTCAGCTCAAGTGGAGAACATTTTTAAGTGAGCATTAGTCTGTTCATACATGTTCAGAAATGCATTTCAAACAATAACAGCTTTATTAATTTCAAATCAAGCTGTCGTTCAAATACAAAGAATATATCCTTTATTTCGTCTGACTTAAAACACTTAACTCTTTTTCTATTAAAGAGTTTTTTTCCCTCCCATTCTTTGTAAAGTGAGTGAGGGAGTTTTTTTTTTTAATGTTTGGATACAAGTTACTTTTGGCTATCATGCTACACAGTGAAAACAGTCAACTAAATAAGAATTTTTAGTAACGTGAACGACATAACAAGCTAATCAAATTTTCTCAAGTTCAGAAAATTTCTAAAAAAAATTACTATATCCTAAATAGTTTCTCTTTTTGATTCTATAATTCCCCAGCCACACAAAATAAAATAACAAATTAACTGGATTTATATTTAAAACTATTCAGTTTTTCACATTTTATCAATTTGTAATAATATTAAATGACTTTGATGAAAGTAAAGTCAACTTAGTATACGTTTAAAAATCTGTATTTAATTAGAACTTTTTGAAGAATATATTAATATTGTTTTTGTCAAATGACGGGATTTTGTACAGTACACAAAGTAAGTTCATATGTAGTTGGAAAAAAATAATTTTTCTAAGATAAGAATAACAGGGGGAGCCGGGATGGCTCAGTGGGTTAAGCGCTCACTTTGCAGCGCCGGGGACCAGGGATCGAATCCCGGCCCCGGCCTGTGCGGCCCCATGTGCTGAACTGAGGAGTTCCCCCAGTTCAGTTCTCTCTCTTCTCTTTCTGTATTTCTCTCTCTATCTCTCTGTCAAAAAACAATTTAAAAAAAAACAACTTTAAAAAACAAATAAAGAATAACAAAATACAGTAAAAACTCAAAGAAAGATATCCTATTTTGACTCTGCATTTTTACTTGAGTATTTACTTGCTGTATCTTTCTAATATTTTAAAACAAGACCAGTCAGACATACTTTTTGATGGTTTTGGGGTTCTTCCGGTATTTCATTCTCACATTAGCAAAGCATTAGAAAAAGGAGAGCAAACAATTAAGGACCTAAAGCCAAGTCTACCTGAGGAAACTTTCATTATTACTTCTTATACATCTTCTGGTTTATTTTCAATGGAAATATAGATGAGATGATTTGGGAGGTAGAGGGCATGTGTGGTTAGTTTGGATTTTTTTGTTTGTTTTGTTGTGCTTGATGGTTTATTCCTAGAGCAGTCTTTTACCAAAGTCACAGATAGAATTTAAAATTTTATGATATTTATGAAATACTAGGATTTCTTCTTTGTGCTAGTTTTATCTCATGTGAAAAGACACTCTTCCTAAATCAACATCAAAATTCTATATGTTCAGGTTTAGGAGCAACAAAACCATGAAGACAGCCAAGTTATAAAAGCCCATTTTCAGATCCGGAACAACTTCTGAAAATAAGGAGTGTATTTGGCATACATCATACTATAGGAAAAGTCCTCCTTTCATTATTTCCTGATTCTGGGAATACAATAAAAACCTTATGGAATAAAAACTTGTCTGCAACAATTCCTTCACTGAAAGCATACCCAACTACCACTCCACCCCCTATAGTAATAGTATGGAAATGTTTACTTTTTCCTGTGCATTTTAAAAGAAAGATTAAAAGGTTGCTTTGCCTTTTCAAACAGCAATGACTTTTAGAACCTGAAATATATACAACTAAATACATGCATATTTCATTTTCAAAGGAACACCAACAAAAATTAAAATGTTGGTGATTCGGTAAATACTGATGACGCCAATATAGAAGTATTTGCCACTGTGAAGGGCCTATACAAAATCACATCTTGTCCCGATCATACCTGCCTGCCAGAACAAAATCGGCAGCTGACCAATTATGGGGTGTTTATCTATACAGTGGTACCTTTGTTCTCCAACAATGTCAGATTGCAAACGTCCTGGAACACATATTTACCTGGAGGATTCTTGGCAGGATCATTGTGGCTTGGACTTCCTGATTGTCCAGAATCTGTAAAGAAATCACAGAAAATGTTTTCTTTTTAATTTGTTTTGAAAGAATTTTGCAATCCTCAGAAGGACCTAAAAATATTTTTTAAGGTAGAACAATGAAGTTGAGTGTTTAAATAAAGTATACTTTCCCAAGCCTTTCAGCGGCAGCATTTTATTTATCAAACTAGTTGAATGTCTATAGGTATTTCTATGTCAAAGGTGGGGGGTGGGGGGGAACCAGTATAGATTGATAATAACATTCAGCATTCAGGGATAGAGCAAGGCTTTTTTGAAACAAAAGGTCTAGTGCCAAAGGTAGTTTGAAGGTTGGGCCTGCAAGAAGCAATATGAAATAAAGCAGATAATTCCCTTAAAATGCAATCTGAGTATAATCAAACACACGTTTAAAAACCTGAAAAATGTTTTTATTCAATGAACAAAATACACAGACACAAGAATCCGTTCTTCCAGGACTTCATGTGCATACATACATATCCACTCCGATAATCTCCCAACCTACTAGATCCAGGCCCAGATGTGTCTGCATCCCATAATAGCAATCGATTTGCAAATACCAAGAAAAGCATAAATTACTAGGAAGAAGCCAACATGGCTTGTGGAGAGCAAACTGTTGGATCAATTTAATTTCCATCTGTGATAGACCCAGTGACTCTACAGATAAGAAGGAATCAATGTTGTGTATCTGAATTTCCTACCTCACAATGTACTCCATGGACACTACAGAAAGGAACGTGAAGGCCACACTACTATTAGGCAAGACACCTTTCCAAACTAATCCAACATGGTTGTGTTTGGTTCACTCCTTTTTCCTCCACGTCCCCTCTGCCACTTATCTATGGCATTTGCCCCATAGCATTATTCAGTTACTTGCAGGTTGCCTTGTAATCTGCTTTGATTGGTTCCAGTATTAAAGTTTTGTCTTTCCAACTAAATGGCATGCTACACAGAGGCAGAGTTCCGTTTGCTTCTTTTGTGTCTTCCTCAGTGTGTGGTTCATAGCTGTGAATGCACTGGGCTTTCAGGAAATGTCAGAGAAATGGTCAGCTCGGATTCACCAGCCTTCTCTGCTTGCCTAGAAAAGGCCACTTTGAACTTGATAGTGAATTTCAACAAAATCTGATAGGTGGGCACAGTCAAGTCTCTTCCCTGACAGCTAGCCATTGCACCCAAGTCAAGACAGGAATCTAGTCTTATTTAAGTAGAAAAATCTTACGCTGGATTTTTCATCACGGTAATTCTGCTCTTCTACGTAAGTGATTAACATACTGCCATTGCTGCTGCTACTCTTCAAGGCCATGACATCCTGTTAATTTCTTTCTGTATAAAACTTGGTTATTTATTTATTTATGCCCTTTGCCTCATGCCTGTTAACAAGATTAAAAGCTGAGATCAGAATTATATTCCAGGCATTCCATTTCCTTAACTGTCTTTTTTTCTTTTTGCCCTAGAACAGTTTTTATGAAATCTTAGCAAATACATGTATTTAGTGATTTCCATCTTATCCTCCAATTTATTTCAGATTTCCCAAAGTGGAAGTAAAGAAAGTGGTAAGGACGACTTCTACAGTTGAATTCTGGCTAGAGTCTCCTACAGGTAGTCAGAGTTTTGGGCAATCTCTAAAAAGCTTGTCTCTAATCTCCAATGAATTCTATTACTTCTCCCGGATGGAGGCAAAATTCAGTGATTTATAACTGTGGACACCAATCTTTGTCTTTCTCCATTCCTGTAAAAGATAGTACAATACTGGCCACTTTCCAGGCATAGCGTATGAGAGTTACATAAAAATGATAAACTACATTATGTTGCTACAGCCTCAGCTATTCCTGCCTTGAGCTCCTCTGACAAATGGCCCCCAGTATTGATACTACATTGCAGTTTACCATCTCAAGTAACTCTAAGATACTGAGGAGTTCCTACTTCAGCATCTGAGTACACCCACTGACCAGAGCCTTTCAGGTTTTCTTTCCCTCTAAAGCTGCTTCACATTCATGGAGGCCTAGACATGTATCTCTCAGGGTGGCTAATGCCACCTTCACAATGACACAGCATGAGGCAGGGTTGTCATCAGAGGACAGAAGTTGTAGACTCTACATGTACCTCTGCACGTTTAATCAACTTAAAGATGGCACCAAAAAGCTCTTTTTCAATATCACTAACATTTGGTCCAGTAAAAACTGAAGGACTCTTCCATTCCTAAATAATTATTCAGTTAGACAATGATACCCACTGTGACCACAACTTCCCACCTGGGAAATCCTATTCTTTTCTGCTGCAAGTTACCCTTTTACTTCATTTCCAACAATCGCAGACCAACTTCTTCAATTGAGAAACAAATTATTCAAATAAAACCACAAGCATTTGAGGGAAATCTGAAGTCGACCCGAAATTTGAGTTACATACTTGCTTTTAATGAGAATTCCACTTTCTAAAATGACCTGGCCTTTACCAGAACACAAATGGCTGACTTTCACCTCATGATCCAAAGTCTGTGTCCTCTCATGAAGTACAATAGGGTGTACTGGCTCCCCAAAACATCGAAGAGGGCCCCCTCAGGGAGAGAGCTAGAAAACATTACTTTTCAGACTATAACCTCTAACACTATGACCTCCTCTTAACTCTTATGTCACCTTAGGAGCATTTTGGTCACTTAACTCCAACTGCTGGAAAAGGAAGTAACCAGGGAGTCGCAATTGGCAGAGAAACTCAAAATGGACTGTTATTGTGGTTAACTTAAGAAGAGGAATTATTCAGACCACATCTAAAACCTTCCCAATTCACCACCTAGGTCGAATTACTCTATACCCAAAGGTTTTATTTAACCACTTCCATCATTTGCTCAAGTCACACACATGTGTGTGTGTGTGTGTGTGCACGTGTGCGTGCAAGCACAATACTTAATACGTTACAGTAAATCCTAGATCTGTTCCCCTCCAGTAGTGCAATCTTTGCAAAATCACTTAACTCTTACTCATAGCCTTTGGGTCTTGAACTTTAAAAACTGTCATGATATCTACATCACAAAATCACCGCAAAGATGTTATTATTTATATCAAGCAGCAAGCACTGGCTAGACACACCCTACACAATCAATAAATGAAAGATAATATTAAACATGGAGGCCACATTAAAAAGAATGATTAATACTCTTAATGGACTCTCAAGAAGAAATGAAGAATGAACTAAATTCTGTCCATCCCAGGGCAAGCACTAAATTGTCTGTGTTGAGTCAACTGAATGTAGTGAGTGTGTGCCCTCCTGAGATTTCCTCCGTCTCTGTTTCAGTCCCACTATCCTCAAAAGAGAGAAGCCACGACTGTTGCGGTGAGGTTCTCAGGAACCATGTTGAAAAGCAGGAAGCATCCGCCATGTGATAGCATTTGCCTTCCAGAAGATGAAAATCTTTGAGGAACAAGGCTAGTAAGGATGGGGCTTGTGAGCTGCCCAGCACTGGGTCTACACTCCAGAAAGAAGATTTTGATGCCATGGACAAATCTGAGAGAGGAATAGGTTTTGAAGGCAGCAGACCGAAACCAGTCCTCTGTCAGTCCCTCCCCATTTCATTTTGTCTTCCTTGACCGCAATCTCTATTTTCTTCATTTCATTGTCTCTGTCTGATGTGTATGAACAAAATGTAGAACTGAAATACATTTTCTACTACATACTTATGAAAGGTCTTGCTTCCCCATTCTTTATTTTTAAGTCCAAATCAAGCATATTTATTTTAGATAAAAAGTAGTTAATGAACTATTTCCAAATTATTAGTTTAACACAATCAATTCCTACTCCCTTAGGTTACAGATTCTCCTGAAACTTATAAAAATGGTTCATACCCAACATTTTTCTCGCCAACTTTTCCTCAATCCTCTCATCTCCTCCTTATTAAAAAGCAGCCAATGTTTTATGGCTCTTCTAATATCTAAACTTTACCTAAGGACTGACCAGTTTCCTCAAACAAACCAATTTTATAGAAGATCCTGGGTTACTTAAGAATCTAAATGGCTTGTCCAAAGTTAAATGGCAACTTTTAAAATGTGTGTTCTTGACATGGGCCACTCATTCAGACCCACTGCTTTTTGAGCAGTTATGATGCAATATTAAAATTGTGCAAAGACAAATGATCTTTCAGTAGATGTTTCTGGGAACTTCCCCTTCCCCTTACTTCCCACCATTTACCAATAAATTCGAAACCTTTTTCACCAATTTGAAAAACCTTTAGCTATTCTTCCTACCTACATCAGAAATAATTATTATCATCTTTGAAGTCTATATACCAATTGATGCTTTAAAGAGAGGCCAACTCTAAAGCAAATTTAGTTTGGATTCCCTTTACTAAATAAAGGGAACTCTAATGTTTTATTGATAATCTGGTGGAAGTCCAATAAAATGTTTGTCAAATATATAAGACAGTAAGTGAATAATGATCTATTAACATTTGTTACTATTACTAAGCGCTAACTTTCTGAGTGGGATGAACTCAGTTATCTGATGTGGGTGGATCATCAAAACTGTGAGTCTTTGAAGGTCTTTAATGTAAGCATCAATTAAATGCCAATCAGTACGATTTATGGAGCGCCTTTTATATTTCAGTTGCTGCTGTTTGGAACATAATAGGTTCTCCAAAAATGCATATTAAATTTCCATCTAACTTTTCATAATGACCTTAAAGATACATTTTAAACAGAATATAAATTCTACACCTTCTAGAAGTGCAAAGTGCTCAAAGAAACAGAAATGAACAAACTAAAAGTAACACATTGTGATAGGGACATGTATATGTCAAGAGGGTACAATTGGTTCTTCCAAGGATGAATAGGCAAGAGCAGGTCATAAAGAATATCAGAGGGAGGTGACCTTAGAAACAGAGCCTGGAAAAATAAACATATCTCACATCTTTCCAGTACATATCCCAACTCTGCTTGCTACCAAGATCATTTTAAAACCCCTAATTGATTAAGCTACTTCCTTGCTAAAACTCACACATGTTATTCCAAATAGGCACAAAAACTTCCAATTTTTCAGTATGCCATTCAAAGGTACCTTGATTTGGTCCCCACCAATGGGTGGGTGATGCCAGAGTCTTCCGTTTCCCATTGTCACCTCCATTTGATGCTCCTGAGTCATTACACATGGTGTCCCTCTTCTTTTTTATTTATTTATTTTTAATCACTGAAGTTCTCTATGTTGAGGTCTTCCCTTTTAGGCTGTACACTACATGAAGGCAAGGACGTTTCCCTAGTTAACCTATAGCCCTAATCTTTGGTATATAGAGCCTGGCCCATTTGATTAAGTCAAATGAATATTAAACAATTGGTCTGTAAACCACAGAAATGCACAAAGATTGGGCACACCCCCTCTGTGCAGAAATATACATTAAAGTCAAATAGACAAAGCGTTGGTGACAAGGTATGAGGAAAGATGCACAATTCCCAGGGCTGGGTTGCGTGGCCTAATGTAAGGCTCAGTTCTCTTCCCTTACTTTCTGAAGGAACATTTGGAAATTGGGATAGGGGGCAGTAGATAAGAGGAACTACTATGAGTCAGACATTAAGTTTTGGTTTTCCTCCTACAAAGAAAAGAGATATTGGGGGTGGAAGGGGTGAGGGATCCAGAAAGCAGTCATCCTAACGTGCAAGCAGGATAAAAAGCAGCTTTTAATGAACTTTATATATAAGCTTTCAACTCCAAGGTGAAACTTATTCCAAGAATTCATTTTATTCTCTGACACCATGACTTGAGTGTCAACAGGAAAACTAAGATTAAGAAGCATGATTTTAATTTATAGTCATTTTGGTACAAAGAAGAGCCTGAACAAACTAACTTGTCAGTTCCCTTCTGGCTCTAAAATTCTATGATTCTATAACAATATAGCTTTTATATCAAGGGATATCAAAAGAGTAAATGAAACCCACACTGTAACCTGTTAACCTACAGATAGCCTCTTGCTAGAACTAAAATTAGTCATCATGTGATAAAGGGCCCCTTTGTCATATTACTTTGCTTTAAGCAGGTAAAGAAATAGCCCATTGTCAACTAAAGAATATGAGATTTTTTCAAAGGCTTAGATTAGTCCCCTTCTTTCTTTCCAAAACATTAATTATCAACATACTAAAATAGTATATTTTTACAAATTAAATATATAGCATGCCAGGAAGAATCGCTTAAAACAGAGAAAAGTCAAGATGTAAGAAACAAACAAAGGCTTGACAGAAGGGACGCAAATGCACACATTTCATAATAAAGACACAAAAAAGTAAGACCGAACAAAAACATCCACGCTTTTAGAGGAGAGGAGGAGAAAACTATTCTTCTCCTCGAGCAAACGTTATTCTCCCTCTTCCACCTCCCTCTCTTGTGCCTCCCCCTTGGCCGTTTACTCTCTACAATGCCTGATGTCCCTGGGATTTATAGTGAGTTAGCTTTATGTAATCACAATTCCAATTACATAATTTGCCATATTTCCCCCAGCACAGTGAAAACGCTATAAAGCTTCAGTTTTAATGGAGGACTGCTTCATCCATTGGGGTGACACAAACTATAGTTTTACAATATTTTCTTTTTCCTCTATTAAATGTTTACTAGACTGACATAAAGAAAGAACATGGGCAGACTAAGGGTTTCCTTGTCCCTCATAAGCATGTAAATGTGTAGAAAAATGCTTGTGCTGCAGCGAGCGCTCTCTCCCCCTGTCTCCCTGCTTCTATTTCTGCTTCTGTCCCCTCAACTAGGCATTACATTATATGGCATCCACTTTGCTGTGAAACTTCATTCACCAGCATTCCATGGGAAGCATTAACTCTGTCACTCCGTTCATGGAGTCCATGACATATTTTTTGCTGACTTGGTATCTCTTTCCCTCCCTAAACCCAGTTCTGAAAAGGAAGAGAAACCAAACCTCTCTGAATACTTTTGGCAGAATCACAATAATATTCTGAAGACATGGCTTCCTACATTTCTTTAATCATGCCTTTTTATCTATGTTACTTCTCATTGGAAGACCCAGAACTTCAGAGCTCCTTTTTCATTGGTTAACACTGATTTTAAATATATATTTGATAGAGCAAAACTCATAATTTTGAAGAACACGGCTATGTTGAGCCTCCTTACAGATAAAGTAACTTAACCAAAGAAAAACAGAACTAGAGGGTAGGTACGTAATATACCCTTCTAGGTTTTACCCTTACACATTTCATATAATTCTATTATTAAACTTTTTTTTTTTTTCTGCTTAATAGAGATTAGGCTCAAGGCATCATATGTCAAGAATTAAAATAAGGATTTGTTTGGGATCAAGATCACAAGTTGTCCACAAGGAATAAACTGAAAAAAACACAGGCCACAAACATTTAAGAAAAACAAAATCACATACTTACATGAAAGCAAATAAAACCTACCCACAGCAGGGAGCTACTGACCAGAGCAGATACAAACACCCTGCACAAAAAGTGTTAAACAGCCCAGTATCTCTGACTAGAAGTTTGCAATGCTTCATTAACTAGCACAAAACCCCCCTAATGAAAGCAGGGATAATCGTATCTGACCTTTCTGGCCTAAGATTAAGTTCAATGACTCTCTACTGATCCAGGAATTGAGGGAACCAGAGGTCACGACCAGGATCACCTACCCTTCTTGCTTCCAAAGCCTCTAGCCTACAGAATGCAAAGGAAGACACCAGACTGGTCATAGTGCAGACTGCTCACTTTCTACAGTGTGTTTTCAATTAAGTAAATAAAATGTAGTAATTAAATCAAGATTGCGTAATATGTTTTTGATTTGTAATCTCATTTAAATTAATTAACTGACTCAATCCTTGTTTAGTTTTTAAACTGGCCTAGTTAAGAAAGAGAGTCCCTGGGAGCAAATCCAGTTTTCTATCTTTAAAAACAAGGCAGAGCAATCTGGCATACTTAAAAAAAAAAAAATTTTTTTTAATTCACCAGCAAAATATAAATAGAGAGGCAAGTGTGTTAGTGTCGAGGAAGGAGGAGTTTTATGGCATGATTTTGACTAAAATAAAATAAAATAAAATAGTTCTTGCACTAGAGAGAAATAAACCAAAACATTATTTATTCAAAACATTTCTTTTCCAATTTTATGAAGATTGCATGTTTGTTGGAAGCAAAACATTTCCAGCTGCATTTTAAGTTTCTGAAGAGAGTTGTAAGATTTATAATCTTTCATAAATGCTGCCCATATCTCATAATACTAGATGAACACACCACTGCGTAGTTTAAGGAACAATTTGCCAATGAGCTTTGCCACATGAAAACAATGAAGTGCTTTCCAAAACCCAGCCAGATCCAGTAGGAAAAGAAGAAATGAATGTTCTGTCTTTCCCATCTGGGAGACATTGTGGATTTCAGCTATCCTATGTAATATAATTTTTTTTCCCCTTGGAAACCAAGAAACGTGCATTTTATAGCAAGGTATGTAGTGCAAAGAGAATGTTGGTGAAATACGAATCTGGAAATGAAAACCAGAATGTCATCATCAGACTCAAGAACATAGTTATGCAGGCAAATTGAAAAATCAATGCAAAATTTCAACATAAACCAAATGCAATGTTTATGATCCTATTAGTCTTAAATTTTCTCTTAAAGGGAAAACATGGAAAAATCAATGCTCCTTTACCTCCAAAGTCCTGAACAGCACTTGTTGCATTGCCTGACACAGTCGCTTACTTATCTGCTTTATTTTGTCCCGGGGTCTTCATGCATTATTTTAAATCCTACGCGTAACACATTTCTGTGCACACGTGGACCTTTTGTGCTATGTAGTGTCTTGCATCTTCCCAAAACTTAATATACTATTGTATAATCTAAATTAAAACCAGGCACAAGACTTTCTAATATTTCATTGGCAATCTTTCTTCTAGGGAACAGGGCACGTTTTCTCAAAACTGTCTGCAGAGCCCGAACTCCTGGGTTCCATTCAGTAACTGCCAACCACTTGTCCTCTGACCCTTAGCAAACCACTTCACGCCTGAAGCAGTTTTCATCTTGCCCAATCACTTACAACTGGGTCAGAAAAAGTGAGAGTTTTTATGCCGCAGTCATTTGCAACAGTACTAATAGGAAAAAAATATAACCATACAACAGTGAAAATATGCACCAGTATTTGTGGAGGAAGGCTAAGGTATTCTTTTTAAGTAGGTAGAATTTAAGGTTTAATTCGCCCACCTCACCCCACCCAAAGAAATCTAACTAGTAAGTTCTCTGTTTTTACTCTATACATTCTCTTGAAAATACTAACATGGGTAATTAAAGGATTGGATTCGTGTCCAGCTCTCCTGCTAGATTCTAAAATTCATGAGGTCGAGATACATGTCAGTCTTATTCACTGTCTAGCATAATTCCTGGCACATAGACTCAATCAATATTTGTTAAATAAATGACCACCAGTTGACAGTGAACAAATCCTTGATGGCTGATATCACTTAAAACATTTCATCTTCCTCAAATTATAAATAAATTGCAAGTAATGCCAATCATAACTTTTACTTATCTAGGTGTTAACTATACAGATTCTAGTTTTGAAGGATGGCCAATCTCTCTGCAAATATAAATTTAGCAATTGATTCAGTCAATGACCAAAAAGTCATATTCTTATTTTTTCAGTGCTCATTTTATCAAAGACATGTGTTCCTAAAAAAGAAATTTTTTACATGAACAGATTTCTCTGTTGTGTTAGGTAAAAATATATTTTTTCCAAATCATTAAAATGTTTATGTTTTAATCATTATGAGTTTAGTGAAAATAAATTGAATGGGTTTTTTATATACTCTATTAGTTATACATATATAATTAATAACTAACTAGCCCTTGCTTTGTTATTAAATCATGGCTCTCCAGTCTATGATAATATCTTCATATAAAAACAAATGCATATATTTAATCAAAGCTGCATAATAATTAAATTAGCAGCTTTGATTAAGACAAAGATAATACCCTTCCTACCAAGGTAAGTAGGTTTGTATACCAGACATTCATTACTGTTTATGTTCATAAAATAACTTTATCACATAATATTGGAGGAAAAATATCAGAGAAGTCACTTGATGAAACAGGAAGCTTGCTGATGTGGCAGATAATGGTATTAAATGTTCTAACAGTTCCTTGATAAGTGGTTCAAAGAACTTCTGTTCCCATGTTTTCAGGGCAAAAGCTAATTTACCAGGAATAAAACTACTTTAAAAATACATCATGAGAACTAACATGTTTTGAAAAGGGATAAAATGAGGAAACAAATGAGGAGATAGTAACTTCCTCCTGCAAATTAAAACTTCGCATGAGAGGAAAGTAACTCAATTTTACTGATAAAATGAAAACAAAAAAGTGGCTAACATTTTTTTCCTTCTTTTTTTAAGAGGCGGTCAAGATCGTCTAATAAGTGAAGTATGTTTGAAAGAACTCTGAAAGTTTACAATCCAACATATGAAGATTTGTTATAACTGTATGGCGCAATATTCTTTTAAATGGCCGGTTTTAGATGGAAGTTCAAAATATAAGTAACTTTAACCAAGTATAATAAAGAGACTATTATAGAAGCCTACCATGGAATCCGCTGTTCATTACTACAGTTATTTAAGAAAAAAGAAAAAAGTAATGAGAGGCATGTCCACTTACTATATCCATTTTAAAAGGAACCGGGAGTATAAAGGCACAGAACTATGAACCACGTGTTCAAAATTCCTTCCATTTTGCCATTTTACTCAGTTTATCTTTAATAGAGATTCAAATAGACTCCTTATGATTCAAAAATCTCTAAACTAAATCTAAAGAGTATGAATAAGAACAAGTCTCTGCATAACGTCCCATCCATATGTCTTAACCCTTACTTGTATCAAACCTATGTAATTTTATACATCAAATGCCTTCCAGATGTGACAGAATTTTAACACAGACCAACTTCAAGGTTTTCACTGCAGACTCATCCCCCATGCTCATAAAGATTATTTTGACTGCACATAACATTACACATGACTAATGTTCAATTTTCCAAATTGATCATTATACCACCATTTCAAAAACGGACACTGCTTTACAACTAAAACAAAAACAAAAACACAAACGATGCTGCATACACAAACTCCAAAAATAAAGTCACTGAAGTATCAGAACCCACATCACGATTTTCAAACTGTAGACAGTGCCGGATTACAAGGACACTTGAGCTTTCCCTTGTCCATTCGTGGTTCCTCTATGGAAGTAGAGAGGGAGGAGTCATCCGTAATTCTTTGTCAGAGCTAATAGCCATCAGAACAATAGAGCCTTTCACCTGATGTTTAGGTTTTACAGATTGGTTCTAGAGAAGATCAAACTCTTCCTGACATTGCAAGTATGTTAAAATCAGAAAGTCAACCAAAAAGATCGTTCATGGAATTTTCAAAAGCATCTAACAATAATGGTATGATAAAAATTTAAAAAAAGATAAATTAAACTTTCCAGTAGGATTTAAAAAACCAGAGTCACTCAAATGCAGTAAGAACAACTGGTATGATAAGGCTCTGGGCAATATCATGCCACCTTGATCCCTGCCGCAAAATTAATGCTTTGAACCTTACCTCAATTCCATGCCCCCCACCCCATCCCCCAACTCAGATTTGCCACGTAGGATTTTTTTCTTAATTGTTAAATTTATTGGGGTGACATTGATTGATGCACATACGACTAATTTGTCCTCAGAGCCATCCCTCACTCTGTTTCAACAAACTACATTTCCCAGCCCTGCTAACAAGTGGCCTCAAACTAGGTCCAACCAATGGGAGGCACTGGTGGAAGTTTGGGAATTTGGAGGATAGGAAGAAAGGAGAAGGGGAGGTTTTTCTTCCCTTCTCTCTACTTTGACATGTGTCTACAAGCAACAGTTAGTTCTCCTTTGTGGTTCTAACTTCCAATGGATGGGTCCTTCTCCTTGGTTCCCACACCCCCTCAGGTAACGCCAGCTTCTGCCTTTTCCCCTGCAGCCTTAGTTGTACTAGTGAGTTCCTTCTAATGCTAACGTGTGGGGCACATCACGGCCCGTGGGGCTTTTTTACCTCTTCTAACATCACTGTAATGGTTGCCCACCACGAATTTCTTTCTACTGGAGTCCAGCAGAAGCTCTGTGTTCCTGGACCCTGACAGATACATGTGCTTTTTGAGTTTTGACATAGTCATAAGTCTAAAATACATGTCAGGTAGTTCAGTTAACAGTATTAGACAGATTAAGTACAAAACCATTTAGAATATTTATACATTTCAAGTATTTGTTATGATTCTCATTTAAAAACGTGAGAAAGCACTGTATGAAATATGAAATGCTACATCTCAAAGTCTTTTGGAATGCTCTATATTGACACTGAAAGATAATCACAGTTTTAAAAAGATTCATTACTTAGGTTTTTAATGCAAAACCTAAATATATCTCTTCCAGGAGATCTGACAATCCCACCTAGCCATGCGGCTTTTACTATTTCTTCCTTTCACCACTTCATAGTGAGCCTTTCTATCGAACTAACAAGTTACATGACACCTATTTTTTTCTTGTGTAAGTGATTTTCCTACAAATATGAACTGTACTCTCCTTGACTGGATCAATGACAAGTCTGATTATTTTTATAGAACACTATACAGATGAGAGCTGTCTAGAAAAAAATCCAGCCATTGCCAATACAATGAGAATGGTTACATGGCTAGATACTTTCCAGACCGCCCTCATAGGTGATTTTTTTATGTCTCATGGTACAACTTTGATTTGCTTATCAGTTGTCTGAATAAGTAACAATATCATGTGGAGATAATCCAAAGGTTGTCTTAAGTGTCCACAAATACAAATCAAGGTAATAATAAGATGTATATGAAAAGAGAAATAATTTCAGCATTACTCTGTTTTCTCTAGGAAATAGTACACAAGACCTCATTTGACATCCAGGATTTTCACAGAGGAGAAGTCATAAAATAGGAATAGACAAAGGCATTTTCTTCTCTCAGAACCACATAATCCATGACACTTCATGAGAACTCTCCACAAACAGGAGCTAACAATAATATTTGTATGCATAGGGAAGTGTACGAACTCACAAAACCAAAACCTTACAATCACAAATTCAAACAGTACGATACACGTGATGTTTTCGGTGTGCCACATAACATTCCCACCAGCAGGAAGTGACGTCACGGAAAAGGTACGCACTGATTCATGTGGTGGCAACTTTCTCTGACGAAACCCTAACAGGATGACACCGGCGTCCGGTGGGCATGCTCTGCGGCCAACACGGCACTGTAATCCATCCCCTGTCTCTGGGTTTCCTCTCCCACCGCCCAACATTTTACTTTCATGTGTTTTAAATATTATTGTCCTCATGTGTCATAGTGACCACCAAACATCCTATGGAGATTGTAGCAACCGAAAATCACTGTTTATTACGTTTTTTTAAGCTGAGCCTGAAATCATTTTAGTCTATCTATGTCACTTAAGGGAAAATTTATAAATTTAATTCAATACATCTTTATTTGAAAAAGAAAATGGGTTAGAGTCTAACTAGGCATAAAACGATCATAAAGTAAGTCTAGCAGTAATTTCCGCTTCTTTGCATTTTGCCATCCCTCCCTTTTACTTCCAATGAGAAAATTATAGGTTGGTAAATAAGCTAAGAGACAAACTCCATACGATGGCCGTATGTAGACAAACTGCACAGATATTAAAAACCATGGGAATAACACTGAGACCACAAGACAGAAATAGCCCTTGAGTTTCTCTGGTAATGTGGGTAGGAGGCAGGAAACCTA
Organism: Craseonycteris thonglongyai; assembly: GCA_004027555.1. NCBI lineage: Eukaryota > Metazoa > Chordata > Mammalia > Chiroptera > Craseonycteridae > Craseonycteris > Craseonycteris thonglongyai. The sequence continues at coordinate 54,097 of PVKE010004240.1, forward strand.
ATGCTGGATAGAAAGTGAATCTAAATCTTAACCAGGTTTTTGACTGCACACATAGTATTCCAAACTTAGACTTGCACTCTAAGTTGCAGTTCAAAAAAAGACAATAAATAAGAAATTAAACCCAGCTCTTCCTATGTACTCCAATATTGTTTTAAGAACCAATCATATAGGAATATATAACTCAGTGCCAATAGAAAACAAGTGCAGTTGAATTGTCTACATTATACTAAGCAGATCACCGAAATTATGACAGATGGAATTGACCCAGAAATAGGTATAAAGAGACAACTCTAGAAATGGGCTCACTGAGCAAAGAACTAATCTTCACCTTCAAACAATGCATTGGGAAGTTTTCACTGAAAGTCAATAAACACAAAATCTCCATCCACTTACAAATACAATGGAACAAAATAACATCGAAACAGTTCATAAACAGGCTGACTAGATGTAACATTTTACACTGGACAGAAAGAACGACCGCATCCCATTTTAAAGGGTATGTCTGGTCAGTCTATTTATAAGCAAATGATTTTTAATACTGAAGGTGGACTGTACTACCTCAACTCAGCTCACTCTTGCTCTTTCTCTCTGCTTCTCTCATGGAAAGGTTAAATCTCTTAGTGTGATATCTCCTAGGTTTCCCTACAGCGTGCTATGAGTGATCTGGAGGAAAATATTTTTAAGTCTTGGCATGTTGGCTGGAAATGCCAATGCAGGTACCACAGAATGTTCATTGTGGTGTCTCTATGCCCAAGAATTGGACTGAGACCATTAAATTACATCACAGCACCAGTCAACTCTTGGAAGAACTTTTGGTATAACTGACCCACGCAGAATTGAGACCAGCTTAACCAAGACAGCAAGGTTGGATGTCACAGCTGCCCTCATCAAACTGCAAAGCTCTGTGACCACCCTTCTCCTTCCCTGACACCGCTTAAGAAATGACACAAAGAGTAACCAGTACTTGAAAGAAAATGATGCTTTTCATTTCACATCTTGTTGACAAAATATCCGAGTTTTTCACAAGGCCTGTTATCTCAGGGGCACTTTCAAGTTTTTTTGCTTGCAATATAAAGACGACTCGTGCTGCCGCGGCCATTCTCATTTATGCAGGTTTGTTTACCCAATGGCAATATTGGTGACTGCAATAACGTCAGAGTTCCAGGCCCAACCGGAATACAGAGGCTAGGTTTCCCCAGTCTGCATCCTGAGGCAGCTTCCCGCTCACATTAGAGCCCCATTCAAAGTGCCCTGTGCCTTTTTACGGTGACAACACAGCTCAGCTTTCCTTTCACTGAGCAAGAATCTTTTGTGGTATTATGTATGTGTGTGTCACACCATGAAAACCAAAATACAATAGACAACACAAAATGAGGTGACGTGGGGAGGGGAAAGAGCTCAGGAATCCAAGGAAGGCATTTAAAAGAAAAGGGGAAGAGGGACTTATTTAAGAAGATGGTTTTTATATTTTCCTTTGAAAACATACACTAACAATAACAAAATAATAACTGAACATTCTCTATTAATATCACCCGGCAATTACCAAAACTGAACTAAATTAGCTGACCTAATCTAATCAGCTGGTAGAGAATAGCACTTACCTCCTCAGGCAACTTGCCCTGCTGAAAGTACTCCCAAAAGATGGATGCTTTCTTTCTACATTATTTTACAAACAGGTTCACATTGGTTGAACTTTATTTTCTGTTCACCTGTTCACTTAGATTCCTTTTCAGCTTAACATTCATTAAGCCTTAAGACACAACAAGAGGTGTCGTAATGATGAGATAAAGTCTCAAGGCCATTACTATTCCCAGAAGACTGACAGGAAGGATCTAAGATAAGCGGAAAGTAGCTTCATTTACTTGTGTTAAAGGAAAGAAATAAGAACTCACTCTAGACCTTGAAAATCAAAGACAGACCTTTAACTCCACATAATATTTATATTTTATTTGCTAATTTTTCCTATTAGAAGGCAAGATTGGATAAAATTGGGAGCATTTCTGATTTTCCAGCTCCTAGTTCGTGGAAGAAGATTCCTATTCAAAGGACAGAGTGCTATCATTCCGACCCGTCCCAACACCAGCACGATGAACATTTAGGGAGCCAAAAGCCTTTTACCAAGCTATGCCACCATTAACCACAAAACAAACAATAGTAATTAAGAACATCAAGTTAATTGTGTCTCCTCCCCAGAGAATGTGTTCTCTAAGGCTTCTGGAAATCAAGTTGGAAGATTAATAGCAATTTTACTCCCAAGTCTCCTATTCCCACTAAAAACAGGGCCTACATTCATCATAACCAGGCTCAGAACTACGGAATCTGTAAGTAAGAACTTTAAAAATAAATCAGACTACTTGGACAAGTTTTTGGTTAGGCAGTTTATTTAAACCAAAGAAACTCTGATCTCCAGCTTCTTAACATGTTCAAAATTTGAGTCAGTATCATGGAATTTTTTAAATTTAAGAACTGTAAAGCGCTATCATATGCTTAAATGTATTACTTAATTCAGAAATGTAAGCATAATTTTTCGGTAGTCTTTCATTAATGATCAAGAAGCTGATAGTTTGGGCCCAATCAATCAAGAATTTGCAAAATCCATGTCAGACATGTTGGAATGACTAAGCCAGGCATGTGCAACCTGCATCCCAGGACAGCTCTGAATAAGGATCAACACAAATTCTTAAAACATTCTGAGGATTTTTTGTGACTTTTTTTTTTTTTAGATCCTCAGCTACCATTAGTGTTAGTGTATTTTATGTGTGTTCCAAGACAATTCTTCTTCCAGTGTGGCCCAGAGAAGCCAAAAGGTTGGACACCGCTGGACTAGGTATTGACAATAAGGCTCTTTCTTACCTTCCATTTGTACAAAGTGATAAAGGTAGCAACAATACCTCTGCAGTTTTCTAATGCATTATTTTGCAATCCTAACAGAGGTTGTCCTTCATTCTCATCCTTGACAATGGCCAAGAAAGAATGTAGCTTGAAAACTTGCTGAGAGTAACAGGAAACCTTGATTTTTCCTCGCAGTTTCCCTCCTGACTTTCTTTGTGACCTCTGGGACATCATTTAACCTCTCTCTGCCTCAATCGCATATCTCAAACAAGGTATAATAAAACTTCTTTTATTCCAGTCCAATGGGGTATTAGAACAATGAAGCTGATAGGATGCCTCTAATGCACTTTGATCTCTATAGGGAAAGTTGCCATAAAAAATAAAGAAATTGTTGTTATTATTCTAATTGAGTTATTTGCAAATAGAGCTTCTTGATGGAGCCCAGCCCTCAGATATAGAAAATTCTGCCAGTCCTCCAGGGTACAATTGCCTCATGGCAATTATACCCATAACCACATTTCCTTATTGCAGTTATAAAAGACGATATAGTTCAAGGGGAGGCAAAGGAGGAGTTTAAGAAAAAGCATGCTGTTTCTTTTCAATGGAAGATGCTGAAGTTGCAAATTTGGAACCCAGGCTGTAGGTAGATTTTGACAGAACATGTGTTCCAAATTATTGTAGTGTTTGTTAGTTGTGCCAGAAACACAGAGGTGTCCTTGAGGCTGCTGCAGCTTTGCAGCCAATCTTGGAAGCAATCTAGGTGAAAAAACGGCAAAATCAAAAGGTAACCTAATCCCAACTCGAAGAATGCTACAAAACAGTAAGAAAAATGTCCAATGTAGTACCATCCTTACCAACACAGATGACATAGCTCAAGGTATAAAAGGCACAAAGACTAAATAAGCTGAGCTTAGGGAAGAAATGCTATGAACTACTTTACATACACATAGACACACACTCATATACACACACACACAGGGAATATCAGGGCTATGTTGAACTTTCCCTGAATGTATAGGCAGGACACACCACATAACTGCTATTAAATGACAACAGCTCTGAGAATTAGTAAATAGTTCAGTTTTAGACACTTTAAGAGCTCCATATTCCTCATATGGAATTATTTTTCTAGACCGCTTACTTTACATCATGAAATATTAGAGACACTAAATTTTCCTTTTATGAGTGATATCACTTGGCCCATCACCTGCATAAGTCTAAGGAGCATCGTTCACTGTGTGGGGCTAAAGGGACACAGCCCTCTAGAGTTGTTCAGTACACAACCTGTGGTGGCCCTGGGGGGTCACGGAAGAGCCCTATGAAAACTCTTAAGGGGATGCTGGGATAGCTAAGATGGTTGAGCGCTTGTCTCACAATCACAAGGTTCGGGGTTCAATTCCCAGCCCCAGCCCGTGCAAACCCACGAGCTGAACTCTGGAGCAACTGGTAAGTGCCAGGATGGCTTGGCAGAGAAGGTTCGCCCCTCCCATGACCACCCTGCGCAGCCCCACAGTCACCTGTGTGGAATGAAACCACATCGCAGATAATGATGTACAAGTATGGAGACAGCTCTGGGCCCTCCCCCTTCTCTCTCTCTCTCTCTCTCTCTCTCTCTCTCTCTCTCTCTTGCTCTCTCTCTCGCTCTCTCTTTCCTCTCTTTCTCGCATCTTCTCTCAGAAATAAGAATTTTTTTTAAAAAATCTTAAAATGTAAGGTTCAAATAAGGGACAGTTATATGGATAGTTTTTCCTATTACTAGTTGTTTTTTTCTGTTTAATTTTAATCTTCTGAGAAAGGTTTTTGTTGGTGGTGGTGGTTTGCATACAATCTAAAGATTCCAATTAAGCTCTAGGTCTCCAAAAAGATCAACCGAAGGTGATATATGAAACAACTTGCTATGTGATGACAATAAACGTGACTTGCCTTAGTTTGATTTTGCAATCAGTGACATATTCAGCCCACGGACTGTAAGTGAGCATCAGACTCACTGAGACGCTTGTTAAAAATTCAGATTCTTCACCCTCACCCCCTGTGGCTATGATATTAGTACAGCAGTGCTGGGGACAAGAAAGTCACACTCTCACCAGGCCCCCCAGGTAACTGTTCTGTGTACTGTTCTCAGACCACTTACAAGGATGCTGGAAAGCAAAACATAGCATGGAACTATAGAGTCCTAAAAAAAATAAATACAAATAAACAAAAATGCAGTCTGTACGCCAAGACCAATCTCCACTTCTCTCTCTCCCTGCCACGCACCAGGAGTCAGCTTTGGCCAAAAACCACATGTGTCTAGTGACTCCTAAAAAGCAAACTCAATTCCAGTCCACACTGAGCCATTCTGAACTCTATCACATCTCCCAGAGCTTTAAATAGAATTCTATGCGACTCATCGTCCCCTGACAGGCCAGGGACCCTTTGGGTTCGGCTGCTTTACCCAAGTGATCCAAAGTGACCCCAGGCTCCTCTCTCTACACACTCAGTGGTGCACTTTTCTCCAAGTCGAACACAGAAGGATTCAAAAGAAACACAAACATTGGCGTAGGTGACTTGAGGTTGCTTGACCTTTCCAAAGGAAGACTTTTGGCAGCAGTGTCTTGGCAGCTCCCTGGAAGGCGAGGCCAGGACACAAGGAGGAAGACAGGAAGCCGGGAGCTGGCCATGTGTCCTTGGCAGGCGGCAGTGTGGCAGGGTGAGCCTCCCCGTCTCTGCCAAACCAGAAACGGTGGGGAAAGCCCAGCTAATTGGCACGTCCCAGCCGGCTACAGTGCACATCCTCTGCTTTAAACGTCTGATAAAGCTAACTGGTGTGCCAGACCCTAATCTACTTACACAGGATCCAACTCTACTTTCGGAAACTTAATTTGCTCCTGTCTGTTCTTCCCTGAGAAAGTGGTAAGGCAGCATCTCAGTGTGGTCAGGGCTGGTGACATCAATCAAAGTGAAGACGGACTGTAGTCCAGTGACATCTACAGAAATGTTGCTTTTTGAAAGGGCCATATACGTTATTCTGCTTTTGATGTCAACTAACAAACGTTCCACCACTCAACTTATTTTCATTCAGAGAAAATTCTGAGGCCGACATTGCGTATGCAGTAGCAACTTCAGTACATCTGGAGGCTCCAGGCATGAAGAACTCGAACAAAACCCTTTAAGGTACCCCAGGAGAGAGACTACAACGCTGCTCCCAGCGCAGTCAGCTATTGCTTCTATGTACTCGCTACTTGGCTCAATCATATTTTCTAATATAATCTGCGTGGACCATCACTACTTTCTGAGTCTTTAACTACTAAACGGGGGAGTCACACAAGGAGAAACGAAGCAGACGGGACTGTGCACATAAACTGCTTCCCACTGCCGCTGCTAATAGGGTGAATCCAGGCACCTGAGTGGGAGCACAGTTTTCTCCCCAGGGGAACGGCTGAAGGCTTGGTAAAGAGCAATGAGAGGCATGTGCTCAGTGTTTGGGCACATGTCCTTTTATTGTCCGTGACATTGTTCATGCCTTCTCCAAAATTCACACCAAAATTTCAAAGCAGTTTCTGCTTTTCAAAAAAAAATAGTAGCCAATGGTGAAATGAGACCCAGAAAAAAATGCACATTTCCTCCTCAGAATTAGAAGAGAGAGAGTACAAATAAACATAAGCCACTGCTTTCTGCTAGAAGTTTCTTAAGGTCGACAAAATATGCCTCCTTTAAGCCATCCAGGACCCCTGCATGATGCAATCTGTTTCAATGAAGTTATGCAGAGTTGTAAAATTCAAAAGCAAAACTCAATACACTCTGATCACTGTTTAAAATGAGTAAGTAATAAGCCTCATGCCTAACAGCTCTCAGAGTAAGTATAGAGGTGTCTTAACTCCAGAATTACTATTTCATAAGCTACAACTGGCCTTGACCTTCCCAGACCCTACGTAATAGATTTGACACTAATGACCTTTAACTTTTAAAAATTCTCCTTCCCTTTCCCTTTAGGGCGCCTCTCCTTCCTAGTTCTAAGCTTCCCTTTCTGGAGTTTCTTTCCAGTCTCTATGGCTACCTCCTTCTCATCTGCCAGCCTCCTGCATGTTGGTGGTCCCTGAGACAACCCACCCAAGTAGCCCTCCTCATGACTTGTGTTTCCCCTCAGTGAACTCAGCCAGCTCCATGGCTACAAATACAGTAGACTCTCTATCAGCTGGAACTCAAGCAACCGGCACAACATATTTTTTGCCCACTCCTTAAGATTTTTGTCTGTCGCTTCAGAGTGCTAGTAGCTTGAGTTCCAGTTAATGGAGAGTCTACTTATATTTATCTGGCATCTGCCAATCCCCACGGGTGCTAACTGAGAGTCTACTGTATGGGGAAGCTGGGATGGCTCAGTGGGTTAAGCACTCAATTTGCAACCCTGGGGACCGAGGATCGAATCCCGGCCCCGGCCCTTGGGGACCCATGTGCTGAACTGGGGAGTGCCCCAGTTCAGTTCTCTCTCTGTATCTGTATCACTCTCTTTCTCTCTCTCTCTGTCAAAAACAACTAAAGAAAAAAAAAAAGAAAGTTTAAGAGTCTACTGTAGTTCCAGGAGGACTCAAAAATCTCTATCTAGCCTTAACCTCTCTTTTTAACAGCAAATCCCAGCACATTTCAGCACCCCTACCCCATCCATACTTTAATTAATAGCATCCATATCCACTGTTTCCCAAGCTGGGAACTCAAGCATCTGGACAGTTCATCTCCCTAAAGCCTCACTTTTATTTGTGAGCCTGGACTCTACCTTTCATGTGCATTCCTTCATCAGTATTTGAACTTCTGCTGAATTCCTTGTTGAGCTTTCATGTCTCATCTAACAATGGCCTCAGCCTCCTCGGGATGTCAAGAGTCATTCTTCATAATGAAACCAGACTCCATTCTGTGCACTGTCACCAGAAACTATATCACTTCACCCTTTAAAACACTTCAATGGCTCCTTCTTGTCCAAAACAACCTCCATCCTCCCTGGCACCACATTCAAGACTCTTCATCATCTGGCCCCAGCCTCCTCTCTCACTACAGCCATCAGACAATCCATGACCTTTTACTCCTTCTTACATCCACACCCACCTTCCCAATACCTAAGCTCTAGCATGCGTCTTGAAATTCTTAGAATCTGTTGTGTAACTACAGGTCTCTATGCCTTTGCCCATATGGTTTCTATTCCTGGACTATCCTTAGTCGATGCGAGACAAACTCCAAAGTCATCTTTCAAAGAATTTCAATTTCATCCATCTTCTCTATATCTACTTTCTCCCACCTAACGCCACCCACTCGGGCCCATATCACCTTGCTCACTCTGCAATACAGAATTTAACATTACATCGTGGTTGGTTGCTTATGTGTTGCTTCCCTCTGTAAGACTGTGACCTCCTTGTATCTCAGTTTACCCTGAATAATTTGAGGACTTCATTTAAACTGTAGGAAGGATGTGATTTTAAATATACTATCCATGAAGAAACTGATAAGAAGCTTTAATTCCCCAAAGACAGAGAAAACAACTTAAAAGAAAGCTTCATAATGAGACCAGTTTCTACTAATTAACATTCAATATTTCAATGCTGATTTGTACTTAATAGATTTACCCATGTTTGGTTATTAAAAAACAAACAAACAATAACACAGTATTGAGTATCTACAAGGTTCCATGTTATCACCCCTGGAACTCAATCTATAATAGTGAAAATAAAAAATAACATGATTTACTTGTTACTGTCTCCCTGCAGCTTACCTTGGATCTGTACTACTCTGACTTTATTCACTTGCTAAGAAGTAAAATGGGCTTTGTTCAAAAGTTATAAATAAGCAGTATCCACAATCATTACATTTTTAAAAATAAAATTGACATGCTACACACATAGAGAAGCAACAGTGAGACAAACTTTTTTAAATTTGTTTTTAATGAGTATAACACCTGAGAGAATAATTGCCACAGCAGATGTATGATTTAGCTGTGCTAAGCAGAATGCATAAAGGTGATAGATACGAAGACAAAATAGCTATTGCAGCATAAAATTACAAGACTATAAAATAATAAGACTACAGCTTAAAATTCTCTGACCTCTACCATCTCTCAGGCTAGCTGAAAGGGATCTATTGACTAGCTTTGGGAGCTGAACAGTCTAATACAACTTAAGACTCAAAGTTACTTTGTGGTCACACCCCATAGATTGAATGGTGATGGAGCCATGTTAAATGAGGAACTCAAAACGAATCCTGAGGGAAAATATCATAAGAATGGTTTTCTATTACGAATATCCGTCATCAAGAACTTAAAAAAAAATTTTTAAAAAAGCTAATTTTTAAAACCATAACCAAGGCCTAAAGTGTCTACATTGAAAGACAGAAAAATATGAGCTGAAAAAAATTTTTTGTCTTAATAAAACTATACATATGGCATTTACATCATTTTCTCTTATCTGAGAAATGTGTAAGCAAATGTATGTAAAGAGATACCATGAAATGTGAAGTCATATTCCTTATGAAAAAAAACTACTTTTCACGAAGTCAATTAAAACCAAATTTAGCTTTAAAACTCTATGACCCCCACCGTTTTTTTAGGTTAAATGAAAAGGGTCTATTGACTAGCTCTGTGAGCGGAACAGTTGAATGCTACTTTGGATAGAAAATTATTTCTTTCGCTCTACAAGAATAATTATCACGGCGATCACACAATTGTTATAATTATATCTGCAAGAACTGTTAATGGGAATTTATCTCTGAAACAGTCTCATGCATTGCAGGGGACATTTATCTCTTTTAATGATCGCTAACACAAGTGTCTTCTTGTAGCTGTCTAAGTGATTTTACCTCTTTCTATTATTATCTCCTTGCATGCTTCAGAAGCCGAGGGAGACAGCCACACGTTTTTTTGTTGTTGTTTTTTTCCTTAAAACCATTGTTTCAGTTAGGCCAGGCCTGTGGCATTTTGGGAGACATTTCTTCGTGGCAACATCACCTTCACTACATGCTTTCCTAAATGGACCCCTTCCCTCGGCCCCCACCAAAAAAGCCCCTCAAATCTGTGTTTCATAAACTGTACTCTAAGAGTAGCAGCAATAAAGTTTACTACAGACCTTAAAGGATCTGCAGAAACCCGGTTAATTGAAAAGTGGGTGGAGAAGGCTGCCAAATTAAATGTTTACATTAGCACAGCTGTATTGTAAAAACATTCTGCCCCCTGTGCTTTGTAATTATAAGATATTTCTGGACTGTGTATCTCTGCAAAGTTTATCTCCACTGCCAAGAGTGTCTTGGCACCGAGCGGCGGCAGCTCTTGGCAGCCGGGAGCGGGCAGGGCCTAAAATGGCTGCCAAGCGGCTCCTGAAATGTCGCCGGCCCGGGCCTCCCGGCCAAGGTCAAAGGGCAGCCCTGCGGCCGCACAGGCCGCAAGCCGCCTCCCATGAGCCCCCAGCGTGCTTCCCACAGACGACGCGCTGGCACCACACCTAGTGTGTGTGTGGTTTTTTTTTTTTCTTTTTTCCTTTTTTTTCTGCAAAGCTGTCTGAATAACTACAAAGCAATATTACCATACTACACGTTAGAAAGGGGTGACAAGGGGTCTTTTATGAAATTTCACTCACCTCAACATTTCAATTATGCAGATGCCCACAATGCTTTCTGCACATGAAAGAAACTCGTGTGAAGTCTGTATAAAAAATAAGGGGGAAAAAAAAAAACAAAAAAAAAAACCCAGCCATCCGGACATGGACTGCAGAAAAGCATGAGCAAGTCTTTATATGTGTATGCAAAATGAAAATTTTACATTTTTTACATTTCTTCCTCATCTTTAAGAGGCTAGCCTCCTCTTACATCATTAAAATATAGGTAATTTATAGGAATTAAAAAGAAAAAAACCTTTTAGACCATTCTATGGCAAATACCCATAGCACAAAACCCCACCTCATTGTGAAAACTGAGACCAAACCCTAGTGTCTGAAAGTTTCTAGGGCTGAACAAAACTACAGTCAGACCCATCTGCTCACAGTAGGAACATACAAAACACCTGAAGATTAAATAAAGGTAAAGTGCTTCAGAAGAACACCTAAACCTCACACCGTGTTTCCTGTCTCTGTGCCTTTTTTTTCTCTATTAAACTTAAGTCCTAACTGAAAATGCTGTGTCCATCGCTTCTGACTATTATTACATAATGAGGTCACTGGATTTGTCTCCTTTCCCGCATTCCACAAGTTTAAGCTTAGGTTGAGAGATGTATTAGGCCTGGTGTTCTGTCCTGGAATCATGACTGGCAGTGATTACTGTTCCGTAATGCTAAGCTTCAGCTGAATCCAACACTGCCTCTGCTCAGAGATAATTCAGAGGTGAAAGATGAATTCCACACGCTGACACAGACGGGTGACAGTCATTACATTCACAGTGTTTATTCACTAAATGCCCAGTCTTCCTATTTTTAATTATATGTCCACATACTCAGCACAGCCACACCAAAACTTTTCCTTTAGTTTTTAAAGTCTCCATCATAATAAAGTCTCGAATGTCTCTTTAAAAGTATAATTTGGATGGGGAAGCCGGGATGGCTCAGTGGGTAAAGCACTCACTTTGCAGCGCCGGGGACCGAGGATCGAATCCCGGCCCTGGTTCATGTGGACCCATATGCTGAACTGGGAGCTCCCCCAGTTCAGTTCTGTCTGTCTCTCTCTCTCTCTCTCTCTTTCTCTCTCTCTGTCAAAAATTAATAATAAAATAAATAAACTTAAAAGTATAATTTGGGAAGCCGGGATGGCTCAGTGGGTTAAGCGCTCACTTTGCAGCGCCAGGGACCCAGGATCAAATCCCGGCCCTGGCCCATGCGGACCCTTATGCTGAACTGGGGAGTTCCCCCAGTTCAGTTCTCTCTCTGTCTCTGTATCTATCTATCTCTCCCTTTCTCTCTCTCTGTCAAAAAAATAAAATTAAAATACAAATTTAAAAGTATAATTTGAATATTGTCTATTATCCACTATTCATTTGAAATATATACATAAAGGTTCATGAAGTATGGATGTGTATGTAAATAAATACATATACAGACTTCACACACTTCTTGCATTTTTTTATAGCAGAAACGGTTCCTCACCAAAAAATGTCTACACAAAGGACATTTGGGAAGTGTTGGCCTCTGTTTATTTAATTAGTGATGA
>PVKE010004241.1:0-66075 GCA_004027555.1 Craseonycteris thonglongyai
TCATCAGTGAGATTGGCCTATAGTTTTCCTTTTTGGTATTGTCTTTCCCAGGTTTTGGTATTAGGGTGATATTAGCTTCATAGAAAGAGTTGGGTAGTACTGCCTCCTCTTGAATTTTCTGGAGTAGTTTGAGGAGGATGGGCATTAATTCTTCTTTGAATGACTGGTAGAATTCATTGGTAAAGCCATCTGGTCCAGTAGTCATTATATCTTAAAGTTGATTTTGACACCTCCTTCTCCATTATGTAATCATTCAACAAGTTTTATTAATTATTTCTGTAAAGTGGTTCTTGTCTGATTTCTAAGGCAAGACGCTGATTAAAAACAGCACAATGTGTCTCATAATGACAGAAATGTTACTAACAATACTCTAAAAGAGGGAGGAGTTTATGGAAGATAAAAACTAGAGCTCTGCTGAAAGGTAAAATATCAGTAGCACAGTTGCTAACATATTCACAACCCCCTGGAGTAAAAGATGAGTTTCCAAAAAACTTAGTCTTGCAGTAGAAAGTTAGAATAAGCCCAAGATCAGGGACAAAGATTTTTTAAGAAAACCAGAGTAGGTAATAAATTAATTAATTTAAGGAATTAATTATTTACACAGAAAGTAAAATATTGTAACTTAAGTAAAGGACTGAATCAAACATTCTACTAAAAGTTCATACCAATGCAATTTCAAAAAGAAAAGGAAGTCATATACGCACAGAAAAGAATGAGAGAAATGTCATCATCTACAGACAATATTAATATACACTTAAAATAGTCAAGAGAGTCTACTGAAAAATTATTCGAAGTAATAATAGAGTTTTGCATGGTAACCAAATACCAGATCAGTTTAAAAAAAAGAAAAGAAAAGAAAAAAGAAAGAAAAGTAACAGCTTGCTTAATCACCAAAAATAACAAAATACAACAGTTATTATTTTTAAGTGCCACTTAATACAATGGTAATTTCAACTTGCTGTTAATTGGTTCTGGGAGGTGTGATGAGTACCAAAAATGATGAGTATTAAACAAAGTTTTCCCATAAGAAATAATGAAAATAAATTTAATGTGTTCCCAAACCAAAAATGTATCTTACAAAATGACCACAAAAGCTAAGACTGCAATAGGATGTGCACAGAACAAGAGCTACCACGTAACTAACACATGACCCCTATTTTGACTGAAAAAGGCAGCATGTCACGAGGCAATCAACACCAAGTTCTAACTTGTATGCCAAGTACCAAACAAATGATGAGCACTAGGACAAAATTTTTGCATCATAATATGTGGAGTACCAACTTCAACAAGTTTCAAAGCAGTTGAGTAGCAAGGTATAACTGTAGAAACAAAACTATAAAATACAACAAAAATAAATTTAAAAGCAAAAAATAAAATACATGATAGAATTCACATAAATAAAACTAACCCAAGATTATTTAAAACCTATATGAATGATACTACAAAAATCTTACATAAACGATAAACAAGGAGAAAAAAACATGTTCCTTTAAGACATTATTTTTTCTATTATTTTTTTTATTTTATTGTTAAATTTATTGGGGTGACATTGATTGGTAACAATTAGATAGTTTCCAGATGTACAAGTCCACATCACATCACCCATGCATTGCATTATGTGCCCACCACCCAGAATCAGCTCTCCTTCCATCACCATATATCTGGTGTCCACTCCCACCTCCCCCCTACCCCAACTCTCCCTCCCCCCTCCTCCCCTTCCCTCAGGTAACCACCAAACTATTGAGTGTAGAAGACATTATTTTAATTATACCAATCCTATTCATATATTTTGAAGATTTATTTTATTGTTTTTGACAAAGAGAGAGACAGAGAAAGAGACAGAGAGAAATGGGGAGGGCCCAGAGCAGTCTCCATAGTTGTACATCAGTTTTTGAAATAGTTTCATTTCACACAGGTGGGCGAAGGGCCATGCAGGGCAAGAAATGGGCTCGGGCCTCCCACATGGAAAGCTCGCCCTGGCGAGAACCAAACTAGGGGCCACACCCCAGTTCAGCATATGGGTCCACAGAGGCCAGGGCCGGGATTCGATCCTCAGACCCCAGGGCTGCAAAACAAGTGCTTAACCCACTGAGCCATCCCAGCATCCCCCAGCCATATTAATTTGTAAATTCAGTAAATTCCTTTAGTTTATGATAAAAATGTCATTTCAAATTCTATAAATAGTGTTGAGACAATCATCTAGCTATTTGGAAAAACAGGAAGTAATATTACTTGTGTTCCTGGCACAATTTCTCGGTAAATAATTAGCTTGTACAAGGTTCTGTTTACTTATTTGAAGAATAGACCTGGATACGATTATTTTTAAGGTTAGTTATAGATTTAAAATTCCATGAGTCTGTGGATTTATTACTCTCAGTTCTAGGACGTTATTATCTAACCACCCCAACCCAAAATGGTATCTCCTATCTCTGAACACCAACAAACACCACAATTTGCAGTACCAATTTTGTCACTGACTGTGTCTTCTTTGTAGTTATAAGTATGCTTCCTCTACTTATTGCCCAAATATCTCCTTAAGAACAGAGACCAGTCAGTGCTGAGCATATTCTAATAATATTTTGGGGGGAAAAGAATACAAAAGCTAAGGGGAAGGGGGTTAAAAAGGAGCGAGAAGAAAAAGTTAGGTTTATGAATCATTAAAAATAATCCACAACCTAAGAGAGTTAACAACATTTGAATTATTCTGAGCATATAAGCAGCTATATTATTCTTCCTTTCAACAGAATTTCTTCTCCGCAGGAAACAAAATACTGTAATACTGTTGCTCTCCTAGAATGTACTACAGTATTCCATGATCTTTTCTTCACAGATATCATTAGCTAGCTCACACGCTGTCATCAACTAAAAAACATTGCTCAGCTCTATGTTTTCCTCCAGTATCATTTCCCGGCTCCCTTTCTCGGTAAAACTTTGTTGAAAAAAAATTAGATAAATGGTCTGACAATCAAGTTTGCAAACTTGCCACCATGCACTTACACTGGCAGCACTGTACAACCAACTCTGTAAGGTTTCATAACATTGCTATATCAGTATCTCACAGCTATGTTTGTGTTGACATATGCTGATGTTTTGCTGAGTGGCGTTCACTATTGTTGTTGCATGTTTTTGTGTGCCATCGTGAGAATGTCTGAGATTGAATTAGAACAACAAACAAACATTACATTTCTTGTTAAACTTGACAAGGGGGGAAGTGAAATCAGGAACATGTTAATACAAGTTGATGGGGATAATGCGGTGAAGAAAACGGCAGTGTACAAATGGATTCAATGTTTTTCTGAAGGCAGAAAAAGTGTCCCTGATGGAAAGGGGTCAGGGCGGTCAGTAACAACCAGATCTCAGAAAAACACTGTAAAAATTCGTCAAATTGTGCATCAAAATTATTAGCCAACTGTGAGAAACATAGCAGACCAAGTAAACATCTCCAAACCAATCTGGTTGCTGAGCCTAAAAACTCACAAAGGAATACTCTTCTGAACCAACAAATCAGCACATTCTACTGATTTCACTAACAAAATATAACTGTAACGTATCTATTCTTCTCCCAAGCTAAAACCCCCATCATCTTTCTTGCCTAAATGTCTACAACTGCCTCCTAACTTGTTGCTTTCACTGAATCTTATAACTTCTCCACATGGTAGCTAAAGTGATCTTTTGAAAATGAAAAACCAGGAGTTCCAGTGGCACAATTGGTTAGTGCATTGTACTTATATTAAAATGAAAATCAAATCCTATCACCCCACAGCTTAAAACCCTCCAAAGACTTTCAAGTTTATTTATATTTATATAAAGATATAAACACAAAACTGAACAGGAAGAAAAATATAAAACAGAGAGAAATAAGATCAAAACATATAAAATGTATTTTTCAGTATAGACTTTTTCTCTTCTCTGCTTGCTTTTCCACCACGCTTTCCCCTCCCGCTACACTTTTCCCCAAACTCCACCTCCAAATAACTCATATCAATAAAATAACGTGTATCCTTCCTGACTTTCCCCTTGATTATATTAGCATATATAGAAAAGAAAAGACATGCGTGTCAATATATTACTAAAATGGCTTCATATTATGCACAGTTTTATAAAACCTGTTTGACTGTCTAAGCAGTATCTCCCAGCAATTTCACAAGGTTAATGTAAAGGTCTAATGTGTTCTTGTCAATGACTGCATAATATTCTTTAGCGTAGATGTAGCACAATACAGTCAACCTTTCCAAATTTTGATTAATATAAACAACTTTGCAAAAAATATTCCAATACATATAGCCTTATATTTATTGACATTTGATAGACTTCTAGACTAAGATTTGTTAATCAAATGAGGATTTTAATTTTAATAAATGTTGCCAGGTTGCTTTTCAAAAGGTTAAAATAATTCATATTTCCACCAGTCACATATTTCTACTCTTCCTCCATCCCCACCAGTACTGGCTACATTCATACTTTTTACTTGGTGTTTTAGCTTGCATTTCCCTGTCACTTTACTTTGCATTTTCCAGAATATAAGGTGAGATTGAGAATCTTTTTTTTTTTTAAGATTTATTTAAAGAAAAAAAAATTTATTTTATTGATTTTTGACAGAAAAAAAACAGAGACAGAGAGAGAGACAGAGAGAAGGGGGAGGGCCCAGAGCAGTCTCCGTAGTTGACAGCATTAGTTTTCCATATAGTTTCACTTCACAGGTGGGCACAGGGCTGCGCAGGGCAGGAACTGGGCCAGGTGCCTCCCACATAGGCCCCCAGCAAGAACTGAACTGGGAGCACACCCCAGTTCAGCATGTGGGTTCGCATGGGCCAGGGCCAGGTTTCGATCCTTGCTCCCCGGGGCTTCAAAGCGAGTGCTTAACCCACTGAGCCATCCCAGTTTTCCCAAGATTGAGAATCTTTTTCTCTACATGGTAGCCATTTAGGCTCGCTCACATGTAAATTTTCTATTCACATCCTTTGCCCAGTTTTTCTGTTGGGATATTTGTCTTAGCCTTGTCAATTTGTAAAATTATCTATAAATTACTGAAGTTAAACTTTCTGTGTTATCTGCATAAAAATATCTTACCAAATGTATGTTTTACCATCTGACTATGTCTACTTTATTTTTAATTTTCTGAATTTTCTGTCTTGATTCAAAGGGTTTACACAGTCCATAAAAGAACTGTATTCAGCTTCCTAATAAGTTTTCTTTTCCCATTTTTAAGTCTTTATGTACATGGAAATAGTTTTAGTACAAGCTAGGGGCCCAAATTTATTTTCTTTTAGGTACAGATAGACAGATGATCTGGCATTATGTATTAAATAATAAAACCTATCCCAATGACTTAAAATGTCATCCTTGTTATATCCTAAATCTCCTAGTATCTATTTCTGGATTTTATAATATATTGGGTTCAATATTAATTGTATAGTACTTCCTCCTCATAACTTTATTTTCAGCAATCTTTCATCCCTTTAATTACAACCATGATTTATTTAAATAATAGATAACTAAGCTTTGTTTTTTAATGTATCTTGATACAGTCTTTAATGAAAAAATTTTAGCCATTCTCGTAATTATAACAAGGTATACACTTGAATTTATTTTGTTTTCTTTAAGTAAATAATGTAATTTTTGCTTTCATTTTCTTCTTGATGATTTAAATTCTTTTTAATTTTTTCTCCTGAAAATTTCTGTATATTTAGTTAATAGTTAACTTATCCTTCTTAGATTTCAAAATTACATATTTTACTGTTATCATTAAAAAAAAATTATTGGCCCCATCAAAATGTGGTTTTACTTACCTAACCCCCAATCCAAGAAAAGGTAGCTTTTACATACTTTTACTTCTACCTCTCCTCCTTTTTCCATTACTCACTCCTGATAAGGCTTTTTAACACTCATTTCCCCTCCCTCCCTTGCCCTTCTTTTCTTTTCCTAATAACTAGGTTTTGCTCAGACAGTACTTCAAGCTCAAAATTTTTATGTATTAGGATGCTTCTTAAAGTATGTTGATTCTACTTAAAGCATTGAAATTAGGCATTCATTTTATTTCATGCACACACACACATACACACCTAGTTTTATTGCTCACCATTTTTTCTCTCTTCTTAATCTTCCCCTGTATTGAGATACCAATTCTGGTTTATATCTTGGTTTACTGGAGTCATTTTTTTTTTAGAGTCACATATTTTTCTCATTGTTACATACGAATGTAACAACGATATACATCCACTCCTCATTTAACAACCTACCTGTTTAATGACTGCTCAGACGTACAACCAGTTCTCCAGCAGAGGGAATCCCCTTTCTCAGACTGTGTGAGTTTTGGTAATCACCTTTCTCAGCCTTTGTCTTGTTCCCACAGTTGGTTGGTATTCACTACAGGAAGTGTTCAAAATCACACAAGGCTGCATATTTTGTTTGTAAGTGTGGTACTCATGATATCCATTGAAATATACATACCCAATGCACCATGACACACCACAAGACATCTGCCTTTAAATTCACTTAACGACCTAGTTGTAGGAACTCGATCAGTGAGCAGTGCCTGTATCACTAAATCTTTACATATCCATAAATATTTTTCTTTTCTTCTGACTAGAGCTTATAGCTTTGCTGGTAATAGGATTGTTGAATTGTATATTGCTTCTCTCAGAGCACAAGGATATTATTTCAATATCTTGTTACAAATAAAATATCATTCTATTTTTTCTATTTATATATATTTTCTTTATAGAAGTTTGTAGAAATTCTTTGTACCTAAAATTTAAGAATATTTCCTGGATACATCAAACATGCCTGAAACTCAGTCTACCCCTTCGAATCTACGGGTTTTGGTCTTCAAATCAGAATCATTTTCTCCCATGATTTATTACAATTATTATACAAGTATTTCATCCATCTCTTTTTTTTTTTTCTCTCTTTTCAAAATCCAATTAATTATAGCCATTTCTCTTGGAATCAGGTTCTAAGTGATGTTCCATTTCTTTTTACTCATTATTTTCTTCTTTTTAAATTTCACTATTTTGTCATATATATATTATTAAGTTGGTGCAAAAGTAATTGCTCTTTTGGACTGAATTTTAAATCATTATAACTAGGGTCAAACACATCTTTATTAATCAACCTATTTTTGCCAATGGGAAATAAGTTTGTGTATTTCTATAGCATAAAAATCAGTGCTTCAGAATTCAATGAACTCTTGGAAAGCATTTTCTGCATCCTGCTGGTTGTGGAAGCATCTTGCCTGCAAAAAGTTGCAAAGATGCTTAAAGAAGTGGTAGTAGGTTGGCAAGAGTTCAGGTGAATATGGTGGATGAGATAAAACTTCTAGCCCAGTTTGTTCAACCTTTTTTTTAATTGTTAAATTTATTGAAGTGACATCAATTGGTAAAAATTACATAGGTTGCAGGTGTACAGCTCTACATTACATCATCTATATATTGCATTATGTGCTCACCACCCAGAGTGAGTTCTCTTTCTATCACCATATATTTGCAGGAGGCCACCCAATTCAGTTCTTACCAGGGTGTGCCTCCCATGCAGGAGGCCCCCAGCCCAGTTCCTGCCCTGTGTGGTCCCCACCCACCTGTGTGGAAGGAAACCATGTTGATAATTGATGACTTACAACTATAGAGACTGCTCTGAGCCCTCCCCCTTCTCTCTGTCTCTCTCTGTCTCTGTCAAAAACAACAAAGTAAATATTTGAAAAAAATTAATATTCTGACCTATTATGTTACTATAATATTAGAAAGCAAATATTTTCACTTCAACTTGTCACATGATTTATTGATTTAAGAACAGTTGTGAATGAACTGAGCTAGTACAAAGACAATTTTCAAAAAGACGCACGCTTCACACATGTTGCATTTTTTCCCTAAATAAGTTGTGATCTGGGAAAATTTTAATACCATGTATTTGATGATATTAAATAATTATTTCATTCCTGGGATATAGGTAGTAGTGCAATGAAACAGATTTGGCTATTTATTGATATCTAGTAAAACTAAATAATGGGTACATGGGTTTATGTTACACTAGTCTATCTGCTTCAGTGTATGGTTGAAATTCTCCACAATAAAAAATTAAAAATTAAAAAAATAATAAGTCATTATTCATTTTACTTTTTAACAGATAAATGAAACACTTCATGGATCCAAACTGAGAAAACAGTATGTCAAATCTCATATTGTTCAAGTAAGGTATGTAAAGTAGCCTGAGAGGCACAGAGAAAAAACTTTTGTCTTTTACTTTCATATTTTATACTTAACAGAATATCTTTGCTTGGCCTATAATTGAAAGGTAAAAATGAATTTGATTTGGGGCCTTCAAAACCACTAACATTTTTTAAACTGAAAAAGGTATTTAATGTCTAGTAAAAATATGATCAAACCAGAACCAAGAGTTCCAGCTGATTGTGAATTTCAGGTACAAGTGAAATGTGTTGGTTTTTTATTTGAAGGCACAAAGTCAAAAACCAAATCTAAAATCAGGAGACAATTTCAATATAAGAAAACAATGGGTAAGATAAAAGAACCATGTACAGAATGTTTGATCCAGGAGTGGCAAACTAGTATCCAGAAAAATCTTGCTTAGAGTTATGGATTAATTGTAAAACCTGAGAAATTTTACATAAAAAAACAGAATTTTCAGAATGTGTTGAAAAATCAAAGATCTGATCAAAAGAGTCCACATTCCCACATAGTAATAATACACTGAAATTGAGGATGTGGGTTTGTAGCAATCCCTAACACTCACACAATGTATGCATAAATATTTATACCCAACCAGCTTTCCTCTTTTACCCTACCTATCTGACCCCTCTAAATATCCAACTCTACAACTGTTTTCTAGCAGTGATGATGTTTACCCAAACACTTGTGATAAACAGATAACTTACAATAGATAAGGAAAAATAATAACTACAAGTCATAATAGAAATATTAACATGCTTTGAGCTGTATCTCTCCCTAAAACTAGAACTTGTGCTATTTAACTTCCTTGGTTTATTTTTAAACTTTTTTTTTTTATTGGTTTTTGACAGAGAGAGAGAGACACAGAGACAGAGAGAGTACTGAACTGGGGTAACTCCCCAGTTCAGCATATGGGTCCGAACGGGCCAGGGTGGGATTCGATCCTAGGTCCCCGGCGCTGCAAAGTGAGCGCTTAACCCACTGAGCCAGCCCGGCTTCCCCCTTGGTTTATTTTTAAATAATCTATGTCCACAGAGAACTTTATATGTAAATTACATCAACCCATTTAACCTGATAACATCCCTGCCTGTTATGCCTACATTAGTTTCCCATGTCACAGATAAGAAACTTAAGCAAAAGTAAGTTAAGTGACTTGCCAAGGCCACATATTTAATAAATAATAAAGCTGTAGTTTAAACTCCAGCAGTCATATCTAGATTATTGCACCAACTTGTACAACCTACAGCTTTCACTCCTGCTCTACTACAATTTCTTCTCCACACAGTTTCTCGCAACTTCCAAACTTCTTATAAGAGCCCCTCCTCTGGCCTTTGCCCTACTTATCTCTGACCTCATCTCATACCCTCATCCTCACTCACAACTTCATATCCGCATTGACCTGCTGTTATTTTTTCAATAAACATGCAAAATTGTTGCTACCACAGGGTTGTTAAAGCCCAAATTGCATCAGACAAAATTAAACAGATAAGGAAGTTTTTTGTTTTTTTTTTAAAGATTTTATTGATTTTTGACAGAGACAGAGAGAAGGGGGAGGGCCCAGAGCAGTCTTCATAGTTGACATTAGTTTTCAACATAGTTTCACTCCACAGGTGGGGACGGGGCTGCACAGGGCAGGAACTTGGCCAGGAGCCTCCTACATAGTCCCCGGCAAGAACTGAACAGGGGGCACACCCCAGTTCAGCATATGGGTCCACCTGGGCCGGAGCTGGGATTTGATCCTCGGTCTCCAGGGCTTCAAAGTGAGCGCTTAACCTGCTGAGCCATCCCAGCATCCCCTAAGGAAGATTTTATTCAAGGCTGTTGCAGTAGTGTAGAGAGGCCAGAACTAAGTTGTAACTCCCCTGAAACAAAAGGCAGTAGTAGTATTTATGCACAAAGGCTGAGGTGAGAGAGAGATCTTAGGCCATCTGTGTTTGCTAATTGGCTTTGCCCAAAGAAAACTAAACTCGTATCTTCATGACAGAGGTCATTTTACAACTTGGAGTAAGGTACCCACCAAAGTTAGGCATCCACCCTCCCATGGAAACTGAGAGATAGACGGGCTACCTTCTATCATGGTTACATTTCAAAGAGAGGTCCTTGAGAAAGACACTTCTGAGGTTGTTAAACTGCAAGAGGCTTTTAAAAAATTCACATACATGTATAATTCAAAGGGACTGAGAAAGAATTGACAATTACTAGTTTTCTAAAGTAAGTGATCTAAGAAAAGGAGTGTCAGGAGCTACAGTCAGGAGAAGCTTGTCAAACATCTAATAAAACTGAGGGAAATGTTAAGGCTATCTCCCTCAAGAACTTTGCACTTGATGTTCCTTCTTTCTGGAACATTCCTCCTTAGCATGATTCCCTACTTGTCATTGGCTGTCACTTGAAAGAGGCCTTCCCAGAAGTTTTCTATAGAGTGCTCACCTCGACCCTTCAAGTCATTGCTCTATTTTCTTCATATAACTCACCTTAAAGATTATTTTCTTTGTTTTCTTTTTTATCTGTCTCTCCTATTGGCATGATAACAGGGACTTTGTGGTTTAATATGCTGACAGTTGATATAGCTCTGGTACCTAAAACTTGGTCTGGCATATGGCCTAGACTAATTAATATACATTTGTTAAATCAATGAATTCATAAATTGAAAGTTGAGGAACGTAAAGAAAAATAGCCAGTAGCAAAGAATTACAGACACTTGCAATGTAAAACTAAAGAGCATTTTATGAGTCAAAAGAAGGTTAAAAAAAAAAAATTAGTTCATATTTTCAGTAGAAAAAAAGGATCATATTACCCTAATGATGTCAGATTAAGAATTCATATGGCTATATTTAGTTTAGTTTTACATTGTTATTTGACCCAGGAGAAAAGGTCAAAGTGACATGCATGGTTTGACAAAATCTTTTAAATAAAGAAAATAATATGTTATGTCCTTGTCTATTGCATAAGAAATAAAGGGTTTGTCCTTACAAACCAGACAAGAAAAGCTTAACATTGTACCTGCCTAAAAACAGAAGAGGTGAGACTACTTAATAGATTGGTATGTAAATACTAAATGCTTAATACTGTACAAAGTAAATAAAAATAATACATGCCCAGCACCCAAAGGAAGAACCTCTGGTGTACAAATACCCTAAAACATAAACTAATAAAAAAAGATTTAGAAGTTAGCTAATGTATTTATTTAGAACTATAAGATTTTATAATCACTCAGAAAATCTTGGATCTTGGCAAGGGTTTCTATTTTTGTTCATGAGTGTTATGAAGGTTTGGAAGTGGAGGTTTTCAGGCTCTCTTTTGAGTCACATAAAGCTCTGGGCCTGTTATGGATTTTTAAATGCACAAATGCAGAGAAATACGTAGGAGGATGTGTGGAGGCACAGAAACAGAATAAAGCAGAGTAGACATCCATTGAGTCAGTGGTAGTTACCACCTTTTAAAATCTCTGGTTTATATATTTGCATCAAGTCAGAATTACAAATTTAACAAATCTAGACAAATATTTTTTACTATCTTGATTTCCAGCATGTAAGTGAGAACTGGCACATTCGTGCAATTTCTTCCTCCATTAAAAAAATAATAATAAATAAGGGGATGCCGGGATAGCTCAACATGTTGCACATTTGCCTTGCAATGGCAAGGTCCAGGAATCTAATTCAGTCCTGGCCCGTGCAAACCCATATGCTGAACTGTGGTGCAACTGATAACTGCAGAGGTTCTCACCTCCCATGTGGGAGGCCCCCAGTTTAGTTTATGCCCATGTGGCCCCACATCAACCTGTGTGATATGATACTATGTCACAATTAATGATGTACACCTATCGAGACTGCTCTGGGCCCTTTCCACTTCTCTCTCTCTCTGGCTGTCTTTCTCACCTTTTCTCAAACAAATTTTTTTATCTTAAATAAATAAATAATAGAAATGATTCTTTTGTCTTACCTGTTACATTTTTCATTTTTCTATTTGCTATAGGCCTTTTTTGTTTGTTTTCTAAGATTTATCATATTTTTAATTATTTTAGAGATTTACTTTATTGCTTTTGACAGAGACAGAGAGAAGGGGTAGGGCCCAGAGCAGTCTCCATAGTTGTACCTCACCAGTTTTTCAACAGGAGTTCATTCCACACAGGTGGGCGGGGCGGGGCCACGCAGGGCAGGAACCAGGCAGGGGACCTCCTGCGTGGGAAGCTCACCCCAGCGAGAATTAAACTGGGGCCACATCCCAGTTCAGCATGTGGGTCTGCACAAGCTAGAACCAGAATCAAGACTTGATCCTCAGACCCTGGGGCTGTAAAGTTAGCGTTTAATCTACTGAGCCATCCTGGCTTCCCCAAGATTTATCTTATTATTTGAAAGGAGATAAGAGAGAAAAGTGGGGAGGTCCCAGAGCAGTCTCCATAGTTGTGCACCATTAGTTGTGACAGTTTCGTTGCACACAGGTAAATGTGGGGGCCATGCAGGGAGGGAACTGAACTGGAGACCTCCCACACAGGAGGCATGAACCTTCGCCACCATCCAGGCGATTACCAGCCGCACTGTTGTTCAGCATATGGGTTTGCATGGACCATGATTCAATCCCAGGACCTCATGATTGCAAGGCAAATGCTCAACCTGCTGAGCTATCCTGGCATCCCTGCTATTATTTGCCTTTTATACAGAATCCAGAGTAGATTTATAATACATAGATCCATTTTTGTTAATAAATTACTTTGGCCGGTACTTTAAGATTTTCCATATACCTCCACATACATTATATTATAGGGTGTTTACAATAACCCAGTAAGTAATATTAACATCCCCATTAAAGAGATAGGAAAATTTAAGTGCAGAGTGCCAACAGCTTGCTGTAGTCAAGGAGTTGACAAATAGTGATATAGAATACAAACCCAGTTCTCCTGAGTCTACATAACACTCTTTTCACTGCTTACCATGTGCATAAAGTGCCATTTCCATGTCCTTGGGACGAACTAGAATAACTGCCAGGAGCCCTGCTTAACAAAGTATAGAATGTCTCCACTAAGAATGATAGAGGCTTAGTAATAAAAATTAATTTGTCTTTCTGCTCTGCAGCCGAGCCAAAGGGAAAGTGGTCATACATGCTGTGCTGAAGTTTATATCCTATTTTAAAAATAAGGCAGCAGAAATTCGGGAAATGATCAAAACCATTTTACATCAGAAGCTAAATGGTGAAACTGGGTCTTTACATATAGATTCTTCATCTTTTAAAATTTCAGGTAAGTATTTTTATGTACTACCGTACATAAAGTGATTTTCATCTTTTATTTTAAATATGGTATTTTGTAATAGAACTGAAAATAATATTTCTTTGTTTAAAATATTATGTCATATACAATGATAATTGCTCTTAACCACTGTTGAGGTATTCAGGGTTCATGTAATGGATTTCTTTTTTTTTTAATTATTGTTTTATTTTTCAATTGCAGTCAACATACAGTGTTATATTAGTTTCAAATGTACCATGTTGTGATTAGACTTTTATATAACTTACAAAGTGATTACCCCCAATAAATCTAGTACCCACCTGATATTATATATAGTTGTTACAGTATTATTGACTATATTCCTTATGTTGTACTTTATATTCCCATTACTATTTTGTAACTTCCAATCTGTACTTTTTAATACCTTCTCCTTTTTCACCTGTCCCCCACCCAGCTGGCAACCATCAAAATGTTCTCTGTATCTGAGTTTGTTTCTGTTTTTGTTTATTTTTGTTCTCTACATATAAGTGAAATCATATGGCATTTGTTTTCTCTGTCTGACTTATCCCACTCAACACAATACCCTCTAAATCCATCCATGTTGTTGCAGATAGCAAGATTTCATTCATTTTTATGGCTGAGTAACCTTCCACTATATGTATGTACCACCTCTTCTTTACCCATTCATCCATTTATGGACAAATAAATCTATCATTGTGCTTCCTGGGCTTGTATATCTATTAATATTTCCTTTACCATATTTGGGGTGTTTTCTATCATTAGTTTCAAAAATAGGTTTTCAATTTCTTGCTCTCTCTCTTCTACTTCTGGTACCACAACAATGCAAATGTTGGTACACTCGATGTCCCAGTGGTCCCTTAAAATATTTTCTTTTTTTACATTCTTTTTTTCTTTTTGCTGTTCTAATTGGGTGTATTCTACCACTGTATCTTCTAAATCATAGAAGGTTGCCTCCATATCTTGGCTATTGTAAAGAATGCTGCAATGGACACATGGATGCACATGTCCCTACAAAGTAATGTTGTGGGTTTCTTTGGATAAATACCCACAGGTTGGATTACAGAACCCTTCTTTTTGTTTTTGTTTTTTTTTTGTGTGTGTGTGTGTGTGTTTGGGGGGGGGGGGTTGTTATAACTTTTCTTTTTAAAGTCTATTTTGTCTGGTATAAGCATTGCTGCCCCAGCTTTATTTGTTTGGTCATTTCCATTTTCATGTAATACCTATTTCCATCCCTTTACTTTCAGTCTATGTGTGTCTTTCTGTCTGAAATGAGTCTCTCGTAGGCAGCATATGTAAGGGTCTTGTTTTCTTTTCCATTCAGCCACCTGATGTATTTTAATTGGAGCATTTAATCGATTTACATTTAAAGTAATTATTGATAAGTATGTAGGTAGTTAATGCCATTTTATTATTCATATTTTTGTTCTTCTTTCTTCCCCTCCCCCTTCCCTCTCCCCCTCTTCCTTCTTCTTCTTCAAGAAGTACCATAACATTCTTTGTCATTCTGATTTGGTGGTGATCAACTCCTTTCGCTTTTCCTTGTCTGGGAAGCTCTTTATCTATCCTTCGGTTTTAAATGATAAACTTGCTGTGTCGTCTTGGTTGTAGGCTCTTGCTTTTTATCTCTTTGAATATTTTTTGGCAGTCCCTTCTGGCCTGCAAAGTTTCTGCTGAGAAATCATCTGATAGTCTTATGGGAGCTTTTTTGTAGGTAACTGTTTTTCTCTTGCTGTTTTTAAGATTCTTCCTTTCTCTCTAACCTTTGGCATTTTATGATGTTCCTTGGTGTGGCGCTCTTTGGGTTCATCTTGTTTGGGACTATCTGTGCTTCCTAGGCTTGTATATCTATTAATATTTCCTTTACCACATTTGGGGTGTTTTCTATCAGTTTCAAAAATAGGTTTTCAATTTCTTGCTCTCTCTCTTCTACTTCTGGTACCCCAACAATGCAAATTTGGTACACTCGATGTCCCAGTGGTCCCTTAAAATATTTTCTTTTTTTGCATTCTTCTTTTTGCTATTCTAATTGGGTGTATTCTACCACTTTATCTTCTAAATCACCTATTTGACCCTCTACTTTATCTAATCTACTATTGATTCTCTTTAATGTATTCTTCATTTCAATTGTTGGTTTGGGTAATTCAAGCACATTACATCTATTGTACACATTATTTTTATTATTATTTTACATTGCAACATATAATGAAATACAACTAACTTGCCACTATAAAGCCTGCTACCAGATGCATCTTGTCACTCGCTACTCACTGAAAGGTTTTGATGAGTCTGCAAGCAAATGATGTATTATGGTCTCTGTGCAGTCAAGCCTCTGCTAACATTAATCTGTATTTGCAGCCACTCCTCGGTGCTAGCATCACTGCTTCAGCTCCACAGATTAGCAGGCATGAGATTCTCATAAGGAGCATGCAACCTAGATTCCTCACATGTGCAGTTCACAGTAGGGTTCTCACTCCTGTGAGAATCTAATGCTGCCCTGATCTGACAGGAGGTGGAGCTCAGGCAGTAATACGAGCAATAGGGAGCAGCTGTAAATATAGATGAAGCTTCTGTTCACTCGCCCTCCACTCACTTCCTATTGTGCAGCCCAGTTCCGAACAGCCCAGTCCGAACAGGACTGGTACTGGTCTGTGGCCTGTGGGTTGGGGAAATTGCTTGTTTCCATTTTTTTAGACCTTCCTCTGGAGCTTTGTTCGTTCTTTCTTTTGGGACATGTTTATTTGTCTTCTCATTTTTCCTGCCTCCCTGTTTGTTTCTATGTATTAGGTAAAATTACTGTTTCCTGCTCTTAGTAGACTGGCCTTATGTACTAGGTGTCCTCAGGGAACCAGTGGCACAGTTTTCCTGGTCACCTAAGCCACATGCTCCAAGTGTGTCCCTTGCATGGGTTGTGTGTGCCCTCCTGTTGTAATTGAGCCTTGGTTGCTGTTTGCACATAATTGCAAGGTATGGGCCCCCAAGCTGATTGGTTGCAAGGACTGGCTATGAGTACAGTGGTAGAGTTGCCCTGCATAAGCTGACCTATGGAGCAGGATTCCCTTTAACAGGGCCCTGGTGCCTGCTCTATCTGCCCTTTGGGCGTCACCTGCAGAAGCAGCGAGGTGGTATTCCCATTGGGTCTAAAGCTATCCCTACCTCAGGCCAAGTTCAGCTGCCATCTATGTCCTACCCTGGCCACCTGGCATAAGTCTCAAAGAAATCCGCACATGTCTTCCACCCACGCTGGGTTTGGGGTTGCCTAGAAGAGGTTATACTGTAAACTGAAGCTGGTTGCCGCTAGTGGCCAGGTTCAGGCTGCTCAGCAAAGATATGGAGTAAGCTCAGGCCAGATCTACTTGTTTAGGCTTTGTGAACCATTGAGAGACTTTAGGAAAGTCCACAGGATGAGCCAAGACAGGTCATTTGTATGGAAAACCACTGGAAGCAGCTTACATGGGTTCACAAGTTGGGTGGGAAGAGGTCTTGGGAGGTTATTAATATTGGGGCAATGGCAAGCAGTGTGAACTAGCTTTATGGAGACTCGTATACGGCATTGCCTGCATCTGCATGCTGGTAGGGGAAAGGATAAACAAAGAAATAACAGATTTTGCTAGTACTTTTGTCTAGAAGAAAGATGCTTCCCAGCTCTCACTCTGAAGCCAGGCAGTTCAGTTCCTCCCCATATGTCCCTGGCACCTTTCGAGCTGCTGCCAAAGCACTGGAGCTCAGAGCTAGTGAGTTTGTCAGTGAGCAAGTCCATGCATGGGCCCTTTAAGAGGAGTGCCTATAGCTTCAGCTGCCCTCCAGCTCATTCAGCCACAGTCTCTGCTGGTTTTCACAGCCAGAAGTTGTAGGCACTTCTCTTCATGCCTGAGGAACCTGGGCCTCAGACCCCTTGTTCCTCCAGATGAACCTGCACAGCCAAGATATTTCTCCTGATTTTTAACTGCCACATGTAAGTGTGGAACCAGCCTGTTCCGTGTCTCTATACCTCTTACAAGTCTCAAGGTGGCTTCTTCTGTGTAATTTTAGATATAGGACTTTTGTTCAGCTCGACTTTAGGTGATTCTCAATGATTGTTGTTCCATACATTAGTTGTAATTTTGATGCGGTCATGAGAGGAGGCAAACACAGCATCTACAATCTTGTACAGAAAGCCCAATCAATTTTCTGATATAATGACATCATCATATTCTTGAGGACAAAACTTACTTGATGATACAGTTTTAAAAAGAAATCCAGATCCAAAATAACATTTCTTTGCAAGTCAAATCATCCTTTAGCTCTTAAACTATTATGCTTTAGTCTGTGGATTATGATTTCTTCCTCCATTCTTTTGGATGCTTCAAGAATCTAGACTCCTAAAATCCAGGACTGAGTTTGAATCTCTTTAATATCAAACTTCCTTCTTGATTGGCCCTAAATGAACTTTTTTGCCCAACTCTTATGTACAATCTAACTCTTATTCTTGTCTACCTATCATGAAAGCTGTTTTTAAAAGGTAGAAAGTCCCTCCATTACCAGGATAATGAATGTGTCTCTGCTGTTGATAAAAATAGAACCATCATTTAGCACAGCTAAGCTAGACTATCAGGTCTCTGAAACAACAAATTTGACCAAGGGCAGAAAAGTATTTCTATCCTTACAGGGAGAACTAAAAGTACTAAGTGTTTGTGAAAAAAAATCTAGGGGGAAGCTGGGATGACTTAGTGGGGTAAGCGCTCACTTTACAGCGCCGGGGACCAAGGATCGAATACCGGCCCCGGCCCGTGTGGACCCACATGCTAAACTGGGAGCTCCCCCAGTTCAGTTCTCTCTCTGTCTCTGTATCTCTCTCTCTCTCTCTCTCTCTCTCTCTCTCTCTCTCTCTCTCTCTCTGTCAAAAATAAATAAATAAATGTTTTAAAAAAAAAATCTAGGCCGAGGGTTCATTTGCATGGAACATCCAAAGGATAAACAAAACCTGAACATGCATCCCCTGGATAAGAAGCCATCATGTTATAGAAATATGACTCTCCTGGAATCATTTGATGCTTTCTCTTAGAACCTTCCTTCTCACACCTTATTCTATGTGTAGTAACCTCAAAAGAACACAGAGAAATAAAAGCGCTCTAATTTATAGAGAATTTGTCAGCAAAGACTTATATTTTTGGAAACATATCTGTTAAAAACTCAAACTCACATGTTAAGAAACTGACTATATGCCCAATATTCCTTCAAACTTTAAGAAAGTTACCGTATGTAGAATCCCAGGAAAACAAACTTTCTAGGGGGCCTTTCCAAATTTGTGATTTTTCTCAATAGTTTTATCTAGTATTATAATGTCATCCCATCATTTTAGGAGGAGCAGTGACTGTTCAGTGTGATACACTTAAGTACTGATGGTGCTTTGATATTGTCTTAGCTTCTACCTGTTACTTAGAAACACCTTTCTCCCCCTCCCTCAAATCTCATCAGAAGCTTGATGTCTCATGGTACTGACTAAGGGTTCACAGGCACAGGATCAAGCCCAGCAGCCAACTGGGCCAATCCTCCAAAACCACAAGGAAATTAGTTAACTCAAAGCTCACATTCATGACAGCTCTTACTAAAAGGAAATGTGAATCTTCATTATTTGTAAACAGGTCTCTGACTTAGAGGCTTATAAAAAGTTTATTTAGGTAGTCAAGGTTGTTGTCATGGCATCTTAATGATTAGCCTGACCTTCTTATGCCTCCTTGTTAGTTCAGTTGCTTAGAGCCCGCTCCTAAGTATATCAAGGTTGTGGGTTTCATCTTCATACAAGCTGTTTAACATAGAGGAAACAGTCACAACTTCCTCCAGATGTGGCTTCAACATCCCTGCTATTAGTTACTCTGAATGGCTGAATACAGCACCAGTGTTTCTGTACTGTTATGCCTAGAAAGAAGAGATATAAAATAGTGGTTAAGGTCATGGGTCCAGCTATGAGATTCGAATCCCAAGTCCTCTACGTATAAGCTATGTGGCATGGGAAAAATTAATTAACATTTCTGTGTTTAATTCTAACCATCTTATAATGAAAATGATGACTTAAAAAAAAGTACTTCATATGGTTATTTTGAGTATTTTAAAGACCTAATGCATGTAAAAAAACAATAACAACAACAACACAGGACTGGTAGAGAATAAGATAATTAACTATGGAGTTTTTTAATTAAGAAAAAAAGAAATTCAAACTATATGTCATATGGATTATAGGTTTGCAAGTTAACTTTACATACATACACACACATACATATGTATGTACATATATGTATATACATATATGTTATTATTTTTATTAATAGTCATGTCTCTACCCTCCTTCCAAATTCAGGCTACACTATGGGTAAAGGGGAAGAAACTGGAGGCATTTCTAAGGAAGAAGCAGCTCCCAAAACATTAGTGCAATAGGGGCAATTCCATGTCCCTACCCCTAAACCTCCACCAAAAATATCACTTATTTCACAGAGCTGTAGCTTCTCCATCTTTAGAAAGGAGATTATGGTTTATATACTTCATAGTGAGGGGTTTTTCTGAGAAAAATAAATATGACCACATATAGCTAAAGCCCTTAGTGCCATGCCTGGTATAGAGTAAGCACTTAATAAATAGTAACCCAGAAAATTGTCTTCTATAGATACACTTTAAAAAAGAATATTTTCCCAGCCATCATGGTTATTCTTCTGATAATTATATACTGGATAGTCATTGCACAGCCATCTGAATTTTAGGAAATATAACCATGTGCTTTTTATATATGGATTCAAAGCAGGACAATAGCCCATTTAAAGAGATTTTATGAGCATCAGGAATGAAGAAATTCATGGCAGTTAAACCAAGGGATAAAAGTTATTGCTTTTACAACAAACAAATAAGACAGACAAGCAAGCAAAAACTCATAGACATGGACAACAGTTCAAGTTTAGTGGTTATCAGAGGGTAAATGAGTAGAGAGGAGGTAAGAGAGGGTAAAAGCGGTGGAATATATGGTGACAGAAGGAGATTAGACTTTGGGTAGTGAATACACAATACAATATATGAATGATGTGTTATACAATGTACACTTGATACTTTAATTAGATTAACCAATGTCACTGCAATAAATTTAGTAAATAACACACATTTTTTAGAATAAAGGAGGTTATGGTTTGTCCCAGAATAACCTAAGGTATTATTAGAGTGACAACATTAAGATAAATAAGATAAATAAGAGTACTGATGAATTTAGAGACATTTGAAAATATGAAAAAACATTATTGCTTTTGTAGAAATAAAAAGTTAAATCAACTAGTGTTCATTAACATTTCAATATTAAATAATTATACTTACCCCAGAAAAATTGTTTTTTTAAAAAAGATTTATTTTTATTGTTTGCCAGAGAGAGAGAGAGAGAAAGAGAGAGAGAGAAGGGGGAGGGCCCAGAGCAGTCTCCATAGTTGTACATCATCAGGTTTCGACATAGTTTCATTCCACACAGGTGGGTGTGGGGTCACACGGGGTCAGAACCTGGCCAGGGCCTCCCCTATTCAGAATGTAGGTCCACACAGGCCAGGGCCAGGACCAGGACTTAATCCCCCGACCTCACCGCAGCACAGTGAGCACTCAAACCACTGAGCCATTCTGGCATCCCCAAAGATTGATTTATGTAATTGTTAGTTATAATACTAAATCATTACCAGGATAATTAAATATCAGCTATTATTGACTTCATTTTTTTTTAATCATTTACTAAATAAATACTGACTTAATAATGATCATGGCTGCAGAAATTTGGATAAAAATTTATCTTATTAGGTAAGATATGATTTTTTCTTTATACTAATATTAAATTCATTTTCTATGAACATACCAAATGATACTAGGATGATTATCTAAAAAGGATATTGTTTGATATTTTTTTTAGAAATTTGCCATGGGTCATATGACTAAAAAACAAAATTTCATAGGATTTTCACTTAGAACTATTATTCTCCATAACTCTCATAACTGCCATGCATCTCAAGTTATTTACCCCAGATCAGTGGCAAAATCAGGAATCATAAAAATATGTTAGTGGTTTCTGGTCCAGACCAAATGTATGAAAACACATTACTCAATTCACAGTGGATATTTCAAAGACTTTATTTAGAGTTGGAAAAGACTTAGGGCACTCTGGTCTGGTTGCCTCATTTACAAGTAAAGATGATTCAATGATGTAAAGTGATTCATCTCAAATCACAAAGTAAATAATAAGCAGACCCAACATTTAAATTCATGTCTTCTGATTCTAAGTGTACTGTGCATTCTCTACACAGTTTTATGAATCAGTTTAGAACTGAGAGCCACACTAAAAATCTGGTTTAGCTGCAAATTTAAAGTTCTTAGTTAAAAAAAAAAAAAAAAATCTGTCTTTTTTTTTTCAAAATCTGTTGTCAGTTATTCTAAGTCTGAATCTTTTAAACTCTATCCTCAGTTTTTATATCAATAAAAAAATAAGTAAATCCATATCTAACTTAAAATACTGCTGAAAGTAGTTAAATCAAATATTATGAAATATTCATTTTAATAAACAATTATGAGATACTCATACAAACACTTTGCTTGGTACTATGGGTAAATTCAAAGAAAACAAGAGTATTGTCCCTCTTAGCAAAAAGCCTACATACATTTAAAATCACACTGAGTTAGTGTATGTGAGACAAAAAGCATAATTTTTATCATTATTTAGCAAATATATTTTAAGCTTATCCAGTAAAAATAGTGTGATATAGTTTGGACCTAAAGCTGTCATCAGTGAATGCAAGTTGCTAGATGAGAATAGCTGGACACTGGTTTTGTCAACAACATAACCAAAGCCCCTTGTTTCTCAGTACACTGGCCTCTATGCTCTTGTTACAGCTTTTGGCCAATAGTTCCAGTAGTGGTCATATTCCTTTGACACAACTCAGAGAAACCCATTGCTTTCCTTCAAAGCACTTTCTCAGGTTTTATTACATATTCATTAAGGTGATTATTTAATTACTTATTGTCTCTGCCATCAGATCATAATTTGCATGAGAGCAGAGGCCATATTTATTTTTGCCTACCACAAGTTTAGTGCAGGGCCTAAAATCTATGTATATATATAATAGCATCAAATGGTTATTAGGTGAATTAATGAATTCTGTAATATCAAAGCTACAGAATAGAAGAGTGTGTATGTGTAAACTAAAGATGCCAAAATAATGTATACACATTTTAAGAGATGTTATCTATGTATCACTTTTCAAAGTTGAATTGAATTACAGTAGCAATGTGTAGGATGACGTGCGCTCAAAAGATGGCATGAATCAAATGTATGCTAGCATCACCATGGGACAGGCAGGACAGTCAAAGAAAATGGTAGAAGCATGGTTGTCTTTTGAGGAGCACAAGACCATTTTGAAGTGGTATTTGAAATTCAAGAACATTGTGGAAGTACAATGGCAATGGAGGCATCGTATTCAACAGAACCTCTAACGCCTAACAATTGTATGCATTGTGATAAGTTTGATACCCATGGTAAATTGAAATGGCATACACAACAATACAAGTGGACAGTTTGGTCAATGTTGCTCAAGCAGTCGTTCACCATCTGGACGCTAATGGTAAATACTTTGAGCATCTCTTATAATTGCAGAAGTCAAATGTGACTTGTGTTCATCTTTTGTTACTGGTATATACTCAATATAATTTTTTCCTTACTTAAAATATGTACACATTTTTTTGGCACTGTGTGTATGTTTTCTTTCTTTTTTTTTTTTAATTATATTTTATTGTTAAATTTAATGGGGTGACATTGGTTGGTAACAATTAGATAGTTTCCCGATGTAAAACTCCACATCACATCACCCATGCATTGAATTATGTGCCCACCTCCCAGAATCAGGTCCCCCTCCACCACCATATATCTGGTGCCCACTCGCGCCTCCCCCCACAATTCTCCCTCCCCCCTCCTCCCTCCTCTCC
This sequence comes from Craseonycteris thonglongyai, assembly GCA_004027555.1. Taxonomy (NCBI): domain Eukaryota; kingdom Metazoa; phylum Chordata; class Mammalia; order Chiroptera; family Craseonycteridae; genus Craseonycteris; species Craseonycteris thonglongyai. The sequence continues at coordinate 23,389 of PVKE010004241.1, forward strand.
AGGTAAACACCATCTTTTTTTTTATTGTTAAATTTATTGGGGTGACATTGGTTGATAATAATTACATTGTTTCCAGGTGTACATTTCTACATTACATCATCTATGTGTTCCATTATGTACTCACCACCCAGAAATGTGTGTGTTTTCAACTGAGGTTTCACAGAGAATTAAACCCTAAAGAAAATGGTATGTGTGTCTACTTTCAGTTTTTCTGAAGATAATATATAGTTCATATTATTCCAGATGCATAAAAGAGAAATTCATTCATTTCATAACAATGAAAGACCCCTAGGATTTAGAGCTTAATTCTTTTCTAGAATCCCATTTGAGGAGGGCTTGTGGGAAGTACGCTACACGCATGCTACTAGTAGACATTGCTACTCCACATTTAGTATGTAAAAAGTACTTTATTTATTAAGACCCATGAACATAATATACAATTAAAATTTCCACTCACTCTTGAATTCCAAAATAAATGACAATGCTACTACCATCCAAGGTATATACTAACAATCAGTATTTACAGTGTATTCTTCAGTGAAAGATTAATATTATCTCCATTTCTCCCATGTAAACTCACTGGATCAGAAGGTTTTCAAATTGACTATTTAGCATACATTTAGCACAGTTTTCCCTGCCCTTGAAAGAATAATTTTGTAAAAAATCTCTCATAAGGCAAATTCCTTAACCTAATAACATCGAAGTCAATGGGGAAAGTTTTTACGTATTCCCAAACCCCTAAACCTATATTCACTTATGCTTAAACAATATCTCGTTCCTTTGAAATAGAGATAATAATGTCAATATTTAAAATCAGTTTATAAAATCCTTTAATAATTATTCCATATGACTGCTCACATAGTCTCATTAAGTTATTTTATAGCTTAACAATCGAACCAGACTGTACATACGCTACTTACCAGATACGTATGAACTTTAATGGAAATAAAAGAAAGAACAAATAAAGCAATGCAAGTGATAGCTCACCAAACAAGTTGGTCTCCCCGCATGATTCACTTGACTGTCACTGCCATAAACTCTCAAGTCAAGATCTAAGAAGAATATGTAACACTATGTTACAGTTGTGTACCAATGACACAACTGCAAGTGTGACCAAATGGTAGCTCTTTCCTGGAAGCTCTAAAAGGAAAAATACAAGTCATTCCTTGTAAAAGCAAAGAAATGCTTCACAAGCTAAAGTGAGGGTTTCAAATGAAATACCTTATAAAGTTGAATGCTCATAACTTTAATGGGCATATTTAAGGGTATGACTATAATTTGGTTTAAAAAATAATAATTTCCTTTAAAAATGCCTGCATAAAATGGTACACATAACCATCTCTTGAATAAGTATAAAAATATTTTAAATACTAAAGCTAAATTATAATTGGTTAAAGTAGAAACTCAAATTATGTAGAATTGTAGGAATAATAACATAGAACTTCATACACAAGATGACAGTCCTGACCCACTATTAAACAGTTTTACAAGAAGAAGAATAAAGCTCCTGCTTAGGACTCATTTGTGAGCAGGTCGCCAACACTAACAAATGGATGATATTAGTAAAACATTCTTTTTCCATGTGGCTTGATCCTGAGATAATGCATGGCTTCACGTGTACCATGCTTTAAGCAACTGACTAACCAATCATTCTTTGATAAATTCTAGAGTGCATTTTTTAATGCATATTATTGCCCAAAGTGTCCTTTTTAACCAAGAACCAATCTTCAGTTCAATAAACCTATTTTATTAGCAAAATAGTTCTGAAAATATTCTAAGCAATATAAGAACTTGAGGATTGACAATTCAATGGAAATAAGTCATTCTAAATAGACAAATTTCCTGAAGAGTTTATATTTTATCTTTTTAATAAAATCTTAAAATTCTCTTAAAATTATATTTTTATAAAAATCTTTTTCGGGATACTGGGACAGCTCAGCATTTGAGCACTTGCCTTACAATCACAAGGTCCAGGGTTCAATTTCTGGCCCCAGCCTGTGCAAACCCATATGCTGAATTGTAGAGCAACTGGTAACCACCAAGATGGATTGGCAGTAAAGGTTCTCACCTCCCATGTGGAAGGCCCTGGGTTCAGGGCCCCATTTGGCCCCCCATCCACCTGTGTAGAATGAAACCATGTCCCAACTAATGATGTACAACTATGGAGACTGCTCTGAGCCTTCCCCCCTTCTCTCCTCCTCTCTCTTCTCAAACAATAAAAATAAATCTTAAAAAAAACTTTCTCAAACTTACCACCTACTTTCCTGACATCACCATTGACATCCATTAATATATAGTAGGTATTATAGTGCCCCCGGGGCATTTAGGGAAATGTAGGGTTATTGGTGCCTTCACCAAATGACACCAATATTTGGGGTTTTGAGCTCTCAAATTTGTTCTTCATATTTTCTCTCTCATACTTCAGTGTCAGGCAGAGTTTTTGCTGTCATTTCTATTTTCTCCATCTTCTTCTAGATTCTTCAAATTTATTTTAAATAATTTATAGTAATTTGTATATAAAAATTAGGGAAGCAAATAGCCTTTGAAAAACAATGTGTTTGGCCTTCTTATTTAATTATATAAGCTTTAGTGAGTTGATTTTTTAAAGATTTATTTTGATCATTTTTTTTGACAGAGATAGAGACAGAGAGAAAGGGGTGGGTCCAGAGCAGTCTCCATAGTTGACAGCCTTAGTTTTCCATATAGTTTCACTCCACAGGTGGGCATGGGGCTGCATAGGGCAGACACTGGGTCAGGAGCCTCCCACATAGGCCCCGGCAAGAACTGAACTGGGGGCACACCCCAGTTCAGGATATGGGTCCACATGGGCCAAGGCCGGGATTCGATCCTCGGGCTCCAGGGCTGCAAAGCGAGTGCTTAACCCGCTGAACCATCCCAGCTTCCCTAATTTTTTAATGTCTTTTAGCTCCTCAGATACCCCTTTTTTCTTATTCTTTTATTTTAATTTTATTTAAATACTTAAAATAAATATTATTTATTTTAAGTATTTACTTTCTTTATTAAATTTATTGGGGTGACATTGGTTAGTAAAATTATATAGGTTTCAGGTGTACAATTCTAAAATACATTATCTATGTGTTGTACTGTGTGCTCACCATCCAGAGTCAGTTCTCCTTCCATCACCATTTATTTGATGTCCCCTCCCTCATCTGCCCCCCTCCTCCCTTACCCTCTAGTAACCACTAAATTATTATCTGTATCCATGAGTTTTGTTTCTTTGTTACTTTCAATTTTATATCCCACATATGAATGAAGTCATATGACTTGATTTTTTTCTGTTTGATTTATTTTGCTTATCATGATCTCAAGATCCATTCATTTAGTCACAAATGGTAGTATTTCATCTTTTCTTATGACTGAGTAATAGTTTGTTGTGTACATGTACCACATCTTTTTTTAATCCAGTTATCTATTGAAGGACACTTTGTTTCCATGTCTTAGCCACTATAAACGATGCCACAATGAACATCGGGGTACATATGTGTTTGTGGACCAAAAAAAAATCAGATTTTTTGGGTAGATATGCAGAAAATCTGAATATTCATCATTTCTAATTCTTGATTTTGTTCCAGAGAAAATGTTGCCAAGTCTCCTAATAAAATGGGGCACTATTCCTGTTGGTATTTTAAAATATCTTTCAATAAAGTCAGAAATGTATTTAAAGTAGTATTTCTTTAGGTATTTTTCAAGTGCAATCTTGAGTTAATGTCTGAAATATATATTACTGAATCATACAATTATGTAGTGGAATTACTACCAATAGAACACCCAAAACATATTTCCACAAAAATACCCACAATTAAGAACGGTCTTCCAAATTAATTGTTCTTTCTAATCTCCAGGAAAGAAGAAAGCATTATAATTTTATAATAGTTACTTTTGATATGCACTAATTTTTCATTATTTGTACTAATACACTCCATAGTGGGTCAATTCAACTAATTTCCTGGACTATTTCCTTAGATCCATCTGGAGTGACTCTGTTCTAAACACAGAGAAAATCTGAGGCTCCAGATCAAATAGGCAGGCTATTAGTAGATCAGACCCCAATAGTTTTTATTCAGTGGAGTTCTAAATTTATCTTGCAAGTTTAGATATTTTGTCTGGGATGAGTCTTGAACTTCTGCCATATCCCTTCTGCATCATATCCTTTCTTTGACATTTCTTGACTGAATTCCCAATCAGTTTCTCCATTATTAATAGTTTTGTACAATTTATTTTAGCTATTTGTGGTTTCACATTTGCATTTTCTGATAAAACTGAAGCTCTCAGAAACTCAGGCCTTTGGGATGGGTCCTAGTAGCTAAACTACTTCCCCATAAAACGGTTGGGGTCTTGTAACCATGGCATTGAACACTTAGATACTAGACACTACTCTATCAATGTTTATAAAAGCTTTATTTCTAATAGCCCCAAACTGAAAACAACCCAGATATCCTTCAACAAGTAAAAGGCTAAAGAAACTGGTGTGCATTATACCACAGAATACTACTCAGCAATGACTTGGAATGAATCTCTAGAAAGTTACACTGAGTGAAAGAATCCAATTCAAAAGTTACATACTGTATTTTTCTATTTTTATGAACATATAACATTCTGGAAATAAAAAAATATATATAGAATGGAAGAACAGATTAGTGGTTGACAGGGATAAAAGAAGGAGCAAAATGGGAAGAAGTAGATGTGGCTATAAAAGGGCAACATGCAGACCCTTGTGGTTATAGAAATGTTCTGTATTTTAGCAGTATCAATGTCAATATCCTGATTATAATATTTCTATTGTTTTAAAAATGTTACCTTTACAATGTCTTTGCAAGGTATTAGCTTTGGGTAAATTGCATAAAGGGTACATGAAATTTACTTATTACAACTTCATCTGAATCTACTATTAATATTATCTCATAACAAATGTTGAATATTTAATTACATTATAAAAATATATACAGGTAAAATCTTTAAATTAGATCTTTGATGTCCTGATGAGTTTGGCTACTTATTCCTCATGTTCCTAGATCTCTGAGTTACTATCATAACAAATATTAACTATATGAGTCATAGTGTGGTTTTTTTTTGATGTTTTGTAAAAAATTAGAAGTCTTTTGTGACTGAAAAAACAAGCATTACAAAGATACTCCTACTAAAACATAATAATGATATTGTATCTTCCATTACAACAGCCTGAAATCTTTTGACACTCATAAACACTTTAGATAAGATTGTGAGGGTACTAAAGTTATCAGAAAAACCACTTTAAGTGGAAGCCAGGATGGCTCAGTGGGTTAAGCGCTCACTTTGCAGCGCCGGGGACTGAGGATCGAATCAGGATCGAATCAGGATTGAATCAGGATCGAATCAGGATTAAATCCCAGCCCTGGCCCATGCGGACCCATGTACTGAACTGGGGAGTTCCCCCAGTTCAGTTCTCTCTCTGTCTCTGTATCTCTCTCTCTATCAAAAACAATTAAAAAAAGAAAGAAAGAAAGAAAACCCACTTCGATTCTTCTTTCATATTACTGATAAATTACATATGACTGTTTCTTTCCTGCTACTCTTAATGCAATACATGTTAAGATAGCTGAAAGTACAATATATGCAAATTTTAATGTTTTCTGCTTAAATTAAGTTTTCTGATAAGATATACATCCAGGAGTTTTTATTAAAGCTCCTAATTTGGAGGGAAAGTCAATAAGGGACAAGAAAAAGCATTCAACATATTAGTAGCTGTATGTTAAAAAGAAAGAAGCATCTAGGGCGGGGGTGGCGAACCTATGGCACGCGTGCCCGAAGGGGCACACGGAGCGATTATTTCGGCGCGCGGAGCTGTGAATACCATTTAAAAAATTATTGTTTATGCTCTTATAGACATAAAAATAATCGATACCTCTATCTCACTTGATGGGTTGGCACACGAGTCGAGCGAATATACTCTTATTTCATAAACTTTGGCACTCAATCGCCAAAAGGTTCGCCACCCCTGATCTAGGGGATGCCAGGATAGCTCAGCAGGTTGAGCACTTGTCTTGCAACCATGAGATTCAGGAATCGAATACTGACACAGGCCATTCCAACCCATATGCTGAACTGCGGCACTACTAGTAACATCCCGGATGGCAGTGAATGTTCTTGCCTCCCATGCAGGAGGCCCCCACACGCCATGCAGCCTCACATACACCTGTGTGAAATGAAACTATGTAACAACTAATGACATACAACTATGGAGATTGCTCTGGACCCTCCCCACCTCTCTGTCTCTCTCTCTCTCACACACACACACACACATACACACACACACACACACACATTCTCTCAAACAATAAAAAAATAAATCTTTAACAAAAGGAAGGAAGGAAGGAAGGAAGGAAGGAAGGAAGGAAGGAAGGAAGGAAGGAAGGAAGGAAGGAAGAAAAGAAGGAAGGAACGAGCTTTACCAAGGCTGTCAACTCAGGCCAGGTAAAAATTTAAACTCAGATACTTCAGAAATTTCTTCCTAATCAGCTTTTCCATTCTTTGTACCTTCTACATCCTTTGTGTCTTATACAAAATTTCTGAAGAAACACAAATGAATCTTATGTGTTCTGAGTAAGAAAAAAATAATAGTGGTTTGTGTTTAATAGCAGCTTATTTGTGCAACTTCAAAAAAACATGTAATTGCATGAATTTACTCATGATTATTACATAAAACAAATCTATAAATTCTGCTATGGTTGTAATTGGGTCTATTAACCCTGCCTAAATATTAATATTTTTACTTTTGTGTATTTTTTCAAATATGTATAGTTCTGAGATGTAGTCTTTTAATTTGAAATAAGCAACTTGAAATGATTTCCAGGAAAAAATAATTAATTAATTCAGAATGAACAAGTAAATATTACCAGGTGATGATTATTTACATCAAAAACTACTATATGCAAATTGGCATGAGAACATGAAGCTAAGACATTTTCTGAGAAGAAGGAAATAAGTAGGAAAACTTCTTGGAGAACCTGCCTCTTAAGACGGAACCTCTTACGGTGGGTCTGAAAGAAAGCAATGGGCATGAACTGAAAGGAATCACAAAGTATTCTCTCCTGAATCAAACACCAGAGCTGTGCCATCAAAATGCAGACCTTCACCAGGTGTTTAGGTACCTGGGAAAGCCACGCTAGAAACTTTCCAAACTGAAAGTGCTAATCCTAAATATTAACTTCCTGCCCAAAGAATGTCCTGAAAAGGGTCACTTAGAAACACAAGGATAGCATTTCCAAAAGCATAAAAGAGGGGATGCCCAGACAGCTCAGTGGTTGAATGCTTGCCTTGCAATCAAGAGGACCGCACAGCAAAGGTTCTCACTTCTCACACAGGAGGCCTTCAGTTCGGTTCCCACCTCATGCAGCCCCACATCCACCTGTGTGGAATAAAACACATCACAACTAATGACGTACAACAATGGAGACTGCTCTGGGCCCTCCCCTGTTCTCTCTTTCTCTCTCTCACTCACCTTCTCTCAAACAATAAACCTTTAAAAAACACCTACTACCTGATTATCAATTAATAACTGATTATTAATTAAGTTTAACTAACAAAGTTTGAACAAATTAAATCAAAATCTCTTTAAAAATTTTCTCTTCTTGGGGAAGCCGGGATGGCTCAGTGTTAGGCGCTCACTTGTAGCCCCGGGGACCGAGGATCGAATCCCAGCCCTGGCCTGTGTGGACCCATACGTTGAACTAGGGAGTGCCCCCAGTTCATTTCTCACTGGGGTGAGACCCCAGCCCAGTTCCTGCCCTGTGCAGCCCCGCCCACCTGTGGAATGAAACTATGTGGAAAAACCAATGATGTGCAACTATGGAGACTGTTCTGGGCCCTCCCCTTTCTCTCTGTCTTTGACTCTGTATCTCTCTCTCTCTCTCTCTCTCTCTCTCTGTCAAAAACAATAAATAAATCTTTAAAGAAAAATTTTTTTCTTCAGACTGAAAATGACAAACATATTGAAGATATGTACTGTGAAAAAACAAATCTACATCATTCTGAGGAATGACAAATATTTAAAATCTAACCACAGATGTAATTTTTAGACTAATTAGAAGCTTAAAGAAAACCATTTACTGAGGTTATATTCAGACAGGTGATAAATAAAAAGCCTCCAGTGAATGACGAATTCAGATTTTGTTTAAACACAATCCAAGTCTACACTCTTTCTTTACCTTTTAATATAGACCAGTCATGTTTATGCTCCAGAGTAGCGTAGCATAGCTTTGCTTGCTTGCTTTTCCTTCCCTTCCCTTCTTTCTTCCTTCCTTCCTTCCTTTCTTCCTTCCTTCCTTTCTTCCTTCCTTTCTCTCTCTCTCTTTCTCTCTCTTTCTTCTTTCTTTCCTTCTCTCTCTCTCTCTTTCTTTCTTTAAAGATTTATTTTTATTGTTTTTGACAGAGAATGAGAGACAGAGACAGAGAGAAGGGGGAGGGGCCCAGAACGGTCTCCATAGTTGCACATCATTGGTTTTTCCACATAGTTTCATTCCACGGGTGGGCAGGGCTGCACAGGGCAATAACTGGGCAGGGGTCTCACCCCGGTGAGAACAGAACTGGGGGCACTCCCCAGTTCAGCATGTGGGTCTGCACGGACTGGGGCCGGGATTCGATCCTCGGTCCCTAGGACTGCAAAGTGAGCACTTAACCCACTGAGCCATCCTGGCTTCCCCTCTTTTTTTTATTTTTTATGAAACATTGAAAATGCGCTTCCATGGTGGAAGTAAGTCCATGTACGGTTATAGCTTTAAAAGTTGTCAGAAATCTACATGAACATTTAAAAATATTTCATATATTACATAAGAGAATTCAGCTGACTTCTCTGTATTTCTAATGCTAGAACTCTAGAAATAATTAAGAAATTCCTTAATAAGGAATAATTAATTAATATAGCATTTGGACCCATGTAAAGTAATAAATTTACCTAAGTAGATTTTATATTATAATTATCTAATGCTAACGTAAAACTCTCCCTTCTACTCTCCCTTCTACTAGAATGACACAGCTTAGTTTTCTTTTTTAAGATTTATTTTTTAATTGTTTTTAACAGAGAGAGAAAGAGAAAGACAGAGAAAGAGACAGAGAGAAGGGGGAGGGCCCATAATAGTTGTACATCATCAGTTTTCAATGTAGTTTCACTCCACAGATGGGCAAGGTGCCATGCAGGGCAAGAACCAGGCCAGGGGCCTGCCACATGGGAGGCATACCCCAGTGAGCTGGGGGTCTCCTAAATGGGAAGCAAGCATGCCTCGGCAAGAACTGAACAGAGGGCACACCCCAGTTCAGCATATGGGTCCGCTCAGGCCAGGGCCAGGATTCCATCCTCAGACCCCAGGACTGCAAGCCAAGCACTCAGCCCATTGAGCCATTCCAGCTTCCCAACACAGCTTAGTTTTCATTATTATTATTTTTCTGATTTCCTTTTTCAAGGAATAAAATATTCAATGGATATTAGACTTTTAGGAAGTTGTCCTTCTTTCCAGTGCATCCAGTTGCATTTCTTGCTTCCTAACCTCAGAAAAACACTGAATATGAAACAATTACAGATCCAAAAGCCCATTTAGAGAGCATTTAAGCATCTTTTCTAATATAATGTTCAATAGTAGGTGAATTATGCCTATTTTCCCCCCAATAAGCTTAATTTCTTAATTTTGTCATTAGTTGTTCCTATTTCTGTCACCTCTCTATGTTAAGTGACTTTTCTTGGTGCATCCAATTTTGTACACATACACTTGCCCTAGCACTTACCACATAATATTAAATTGTCTACTTAGTTGTGTATCTCTTCCACCACACCACAGCTTCATTAAGCGTAGTGTCCAGGTCTATACTTCTTTAATTCCTGGCCCACTGAAGAAGACCATTTGTTGGGCTGTTTTTTCAAACAACTTTGTCTTATTATTCACTGATGGACTCTCCTTGGCAATGGCAGTGCTATTGTCCATTTTGTCACTTCCTTTTTATGGTAGTTGGTAAATAGAATATCTTAGGTTACAGTATTAACTCTTTGTTTCAGAGGTAAACACATAGGAGTTCCAGCCTTTGAGTGTGAGCTGATGGATTTGGAAGAAGCACAATGACTCAGGGCAAAGGAGTGACAACTTAAGTCATTTCCCCACTATTTGGACCTGTCTTCTACCTACCCAAATGATAGTTATTCTATTAAGCTCTGGGATAATATAACTATTAAAAGTCAATTATAAGTCAGAAACATTTCTTTCCTTTAGTATCAACAAGAAAACCTCAAAGAAAGAGGAAAGTTCTGCAAACATAAAAGGCTTTCTAAATAATGTTTTCAAAGTATAGGAATTAACATTTTTCCAATCAAAAGAATTTATTTCCCAAAATCTTAACATGGCTTGCTATATATTACCAACCACAAAAAAGCTCAAATTAAACTCTAAAGGTAGCATGTCAAACAAAAATTAGCCTCTGGAAGGCAATTATGAAGGATTAGATGGAAATATGCCATCTCTCTGTTTTAGAAGGTGTGGCTCATACCTACTCAGTCTGCCTGGCTGCTGAATTGCTCCTGTCTTTTTGTACAGACAGGTTGACTTTCAGGTAAAGGATTCTTTTCTCTCCCTGGATTGTTGTGCAACCTAGTGTAAGAGTATGTAAGTGTAATTGGCATTATCCAAAATGAATGGGATATGGAATGGTGTGCTTAATGAAATGTTTTGAATAATTAAAACTTACACACAAAGGGTATTCATTTTTTTTTTTTTAGTTTTTACTAAATTTATTGGATTGACTTGGTTAGTAAAATTATGTGTTTCAAGTGTACATTTCTATATTATATTATCTATATCTTGCATTGTGTGTTCACCACCCAAAGGGTATTAATTTTAAAATGATCAAAATACAGCAAATGCACTCAACACCAAAAAAGAATGCACTAAATATAACAACATATGTGTGTTTTCCTAGTTATTAACATTATTTGTAGTGTAATATAGTTATTTGAGTGTCTTAATTCCCTGACTCCCCAAAAAAAGCAGCACTTGAGACAAAGACTAACTGCAGTAATTGGTTTGGGGTGAGTGAAAGGCAGAAAAAATAAAATGGGGAGGGAGAGTTGGCTATCACTAGGGCACCTCTAGCTCCATCCATTCCACGGGGCCTTATGAATTATACTTCAGAATTGTGTTCCTCTGTGACTAAAGAGGGAAGTTTTTGTCCATCAGTTCCCATCATACATGGTCTCCAACGGCACTAACTCTCCTGTTTTTTACTGTACATCTGAGAATGTCCAGAGGGGTCCTTCTGGGCAGAAAGTGAGAAGTCTTAGGTGCTGACTTGAGAAGCTACTCCTAAGTAAAGCATATCAATGGAATTGGTCACCACATTGTGGCTGGTATAAGAGATGGGCCAAGAGTATGTAAAGTGGTGCATAAAAGATGTCAAATATAAAAACTTTATTTAGTTATCTGGTGATTTAGATACAAGATCACCATTATTTGTATATTTCAGTACTTTCCAGAACCCAAGATCTCTTTTTCAAATTACTTCTAATGGGGAGCCTAAGAGTTTTTTAGAAACAGAAATGAATGCTAAGATTTTATTACTCTATATGCTAATTAATGAACATTAAAATTTGTTATAGTTAAGATTGAATAAATGAGTATGCCTACAGAAAACTGTATTTCCAAAAGCAAAATAATTAATATTAATTAATATTAAACTACATTAATTGTGAAGTAATGTGTTCATAAATGTAAACATTTCCACTTTCTTTTCACTTTTTTAGACATTGAAATGCCGACAGCAGAAAATCTTCTCCATACCTGTAAGTTAAACAACAAAGACTTATTCTCTAGTGAAACTTAATTTCTTGGATGGCAAAAAAGACCTCCACTTGAGAGTCACTGTGATAGTCATAAAGATATAATGGGAAGTCTGCTTTTAAAAACTTGTGTGAAGGTAATTATAGTTGGCATTAAAATAACTGATATCATGGATTTAAAATGAGGAGCACATCATCACAGACCGTAATGGCCATGGGTTTTAGGGATAAGAAGTGATCATTAGAACTTAGAATCTAAAACCAGCTACATATCAGTTTTGAGTCCCAGATCTGCTGTTTACCACTGGATGAATTTATACCGGCTATTTAACCTACTAAACCTTTAGCTCCAAGATGTTGTGGAGATGAAAGAAGGTATCACAAGTAAAGTACTTACAAGAGTTGAAATAGTCCTCCCTTTCCAACTCTAATATCTGTGTGAGGCTAGATTTTCTTCATATAGTTTGACCAATATAACATATCACAGTAGATTGAAAGAAGAAGCAGATATAAGATTCCAGCCATCTTTTTTTAGACAGACATTGAAAAAATGTAAGACAATGCTACATTTTCCCTTATATTATACTGTTGCAAAAATAGCTTTTTAAAATAAAAAAAAAATGTGTAATTTGTGGGGGGGAAAAAAGAGTATGTGGCTCATGATAAGCACTCAATAGATGTCAGCTGTATGATTTTGCTATTCCACCCATGAAAACTTCAGGTATAGGAACTTAGTATGGAATTCTGATCCTACAAATTAAGCTTCGTATGCTGAGAAATAAGCTGCCTTACATATAAGCAGCTTCCTCGCTAGCCCAGGCATTCTGCTTCCATTCTCCTGGTAGCGGCTCTGGGAAATCTGATCCCCAGCGTTGCTAGAACCTGAAGCAGGCCGTCAGAAGAAGCACTGCTCTTATCTGGGGACTGAAACTAATTAGGGTAGCTGGGTTAAAGGAATCTCCATCCAGGTGACACTAACCCTGACAGCTTTTACTATCCTTCAGTCACAGCACAATTATTTCTGAGCAATCTGGGCAAAACTTAAACACAAAGCTGTTTTAGATTATTTTTCTCTCTGACGTATTTTGACTGAACAATCCTCAAGTGACTTAATATGACATCTTAAAGTTAGTTATTTAAATTAGTACTGATATGATAAAAAAAAATCCACAATTTGGAATTTGTGAGGTCGGTAGAGGGGAGGTAGTCAAAGTAGAAATAAAAGGAGTGGTAAGGAAAAGATCAGCTAATTTGTCTATCTCTCAGCTGGAACACGAAATCACCCAGATCAGTATTCTAAGTTTCACTTGGCCTATCTGAGATTTTGACTATACATTAAGTAAAAGGGAAAAAGGAAGAACTAGGCAAAAAATATCAAACAGGGCTGAAGAAAGAACAGAGTTTTGGTACATGACATAAAGTGCATTAAAGTGCAGTAATAGGTGATGAAGTAAAAGTTAGAAGGGAGGGGAGGCTATAGGAACTTGGTGGATTCTTTGATGTTTCTGAAAAGTATCAGCCACAAAATTTTCATTATATTCCGTAAGTCCTTGAAATTTACCATATGACATCTTTGACATAACAAAAGCTACAAGGTGCCATGTAAGATTTCAGAAAGGTAATAATAAGGCCATATTGCAAAGGTGGCAGCTGAAAGCTTAACAGACACAAAGTCCTGAATAAATGAGAATCCAGAATGGACACTGATGCTTAATTATAAGTTAAAATTCTGAGTAAGTGCAGAAACAGGGAAGTTATTATAGAATCACCCAGGGAGGTTCTCCTAGCCCATAGAGAAGCATCCTTGTTTTTATAGTCTTCTGAAGGAAGTTGGTTAAAAGCCAACTTCCTTTAGGAGTTGTCCAAACAGAAGGGAGGATAGGGCGAAACCACTATACTTTTGGGTTCTGGATTGTTTGGTTTGTTTTCTGTAGCACCTATGACAAGGAAATGAGAAGGAGAAAAAGGGAAAAAGAAAAGGGAGTTACATTCAGTGAGTCAATATGTGAGAGCTCTCTCACCTGGATCCTATGTAATTCTTACTAACCAATGTAACCCTAATAAATTTAACAATAAAAAAGAAGCATAAAAAAAATAGCAACCTCAAAAGCTTTGCTTCAGCTGGGTGACTTTTATGAATGGGAAGCCTTAATCATTGAGGGTTTTGGTTGCATTAGAGAATAATCTAGAATCAGAAACAATATACAAACTTATGAACTTCACAGAACTAAGGAAGGCCTTTTAAAATGTCAATGTTTCTCCTCTGTGCTTCTAATGTCTTTCCACCCTCAGGCCAGTGCAAAAGTAACTGCAGTTTCAGAGCATGAATTTTAAATCATTATAACTAGGTTTAAACACATCTTTATTAATCAAAATAGGAATCATTACAATCAACCACTGAGAAATAAATTTGTGTATTCCTGTAGTGTAAAAATCCATGCTTCAGGATTTGACCAATTCCTAGAAAGCAATTTCTGCATCCTCGTGGCTGTGGGAGCATTTTCCCTCCAAAGAGTTGTAGAGATGCTTGAAGAAGTGGTAGTAGGTTGGTGAGAGGTCAGGTGAATATGACAGGTGAGGCAAAACTTTGATGTGCTTTCAACTTTTGATGTGCCAGTTGTGTGACGTGCAGTCGGGCATTGTCAAAGAGAAGAACTGGGCCCTTTCTGTAGACCAATGCTGGCTGCAGGTGTGGCAATTTTCAGTGCATCTCATTGATTTGCTGAGCACACTTCTTAGATAGAATGGTTTCACTGAAATTCAGAAAGCTGCAGTAGATCAGACCAGCAGTAGACCACCACACAGAGACCAGGACTATTTTTTGGTGCAAGTTTGGCTTTGGGAAGTGTTTTGGAGCTTCTTTTCAGTCCAATCACTCGGTTTGTCTTCCCTGGTTGTTGTATAAATTCCATTTTTCATCACTTGTCACAGTCCAATTGAGAAATGGTTCATCATTGTTGTTGCATAGAATAAGAGAAGACAACACTTCAAAATGATTATTTTGGGGATTTTCAGCCAGCTCATAAGGCACCCACTTATTGAGCTTTTTCACCTTTCTAATTTGCTTCAAATGCCAAACAACCATTGAGTGGAGGCCATTGAGTTCTTTGGCAATTTCTCATGTAGTTTTAAGAGGATTAGCTTCAATGATTGCTCTTAATTGGTCATTGTCAACTTTTGATGGCTGGCCACTATACTCCTCATTATGAAAACTCTTGTCTCCCTTGCAATACTTCTTGAACCACCACTGCACTATACATTCATTGGCAGTTCCTGGCCCAAGTGCATTGTTGACGTTGCAAGATGTCTCCACTGGTTTTTCACCCATTTTGAACTTGAATAAGAAAATTGCTTGAATTTGCTTTTTGTCTAAAATCATTTCCATAGTCTAATATAAATATAACTAAATAGCAAGTAATAAATAATTAGCAAAAAAACATAAAGCAAGTAATGCACATTAAAATGAAGTATAACATCCCCACGTTCACTTAAGAATGTATTCTAATATCCAACAGCAAATTTCAGCAATGTAAAAACCTCAATTACATTTGCACCACCCTAATTTGCCAAAATACATTTTGTCACATACACATAACAACATCTCTGTGAAACAATTGACCATCTAACCTTTCCAATTAATTTAAATATTCTTATTCTTGATACAAATAACTTTCTGTAACACACTTTTTCAACTTAAATGCCATTCACATTTTGGTCCACATAATTCTTTGTTTCAAGGACAGTCCTGAGTGTTACAAAATTTTTAATAGCATCTTGGGCCTCTACCCACTAGATACCAATAACCCTGCCACAATTATGACAACAAAAACTATATCCAGATGTTGCCAAATATCTCCTGGAGATGGAGAGTGATGTGCAAAATGTCCCTGATTAAGAGCCACTACTTTAATCTATGCCCACTGCTTTGTTTATGACATTTTGCTCACTTTTTAAATGCTTAAGAACATTCCCATCACAGGAAAGGGTTTTGTAGTCAAATATCATATTTATTTCAAGATGTTTCATAGATGAAACTATATAAACTTCATTTATAAAAGCATTTGTTATGCTCCTTTTTTTTTAAATATTTTTTTTTATTTATTTTGACAGAGACAGAGAGAGAGAGAGAGATACAGAGACAGAGAGAGAATTGAACTGGGGGAGCTCCCAGTTCAGCACATGGTTCCGCAAGGGCCGGGGCTGGGATTCGATCCTCGGTCCCCAGCGCTGCAAAGTGAGCGCTTAACCCACTGAGTCATCCCGGCTTCCCCTATTATGCTCCTTTAATGAGATAGATTCTCTGAGGTAGGTTCTAGAGACACATTGGTTTTTAAAGATATGGTTCCTGCCCTCTGAAAATATTTATTAATGAGGCTAATAATCTCTAGTAACAGATACCATAAACTGTTAAGGTACAAGCTCAGTGCTTTAGTTGGAATAAGAAGAATAGTCAATAGAATCAGAGAGAGTCAGAATAATAGTGAAATTGTACTATTACTGCAGATTTGCTTTAAAGTCTTAAAAGTCTAGCAGATTTTCTATATTTAAATATGAAACTGAAGCACAGTCCTGATTCAGAGAAGCATATAACTTTGGAACAGTGTTGACTATCTTCCTGTGTTATTCCTTTTATCCAAGATTGAGTATTATAATTTGAATATGAACACATTTCTGTCTACCCAGTCTCTCATCAATATATAATTCATATCCACATTATTCACACTTTCTTATGAATGTTTCATAGCAACATTACTTTGAACAACTGTTCACAAAATTAAAAAGCACACATTTTCCTATGCAACTTCATAACTGGTGATAAAATTATCTTCCAGATTCAAATATTTAATTTCACCTACCTTACACTAAGTCATAGCAAGGCCACACAGAAACACAGGGAGTGTGTAAGAGTGATGAGGATGGGCAGGATGATGTCAATCTACTTTGAATGAATTATCAGTAAATCTCATGTCAGCAGGAAGTTAGTCCTAACTTCACCAAGACTGCATAAAATTTTCCTCAATTAATAGTGACATGTATTAGGGATGCCAGGATAGCTCAGCAGGTTGAACGCTTGCCTTTCAACCGTGCGTTCAGGGATCAAAACCCATCCCTGGCCTGTACAAACCCATATACTGAACTGTGGCTCAACTAACACCTGGGATGGTAGCAAGTTCCTGCCTTGGTTCTGCCCTGTGCGGCCCCACATCCACCAGTGTGGAATGAAACTACATCACTACTAACGACGTACAACTATGGAGACTGCTCTGGGCCACCACCCCCGCCCCCCTTCTCTCTCTCTCTCTCTCTCTCTCTCTCACCTTCTCTAAAAATAACAAAATAAATCTTAAACAAAATAAGGACATGTATTATGGGAAATGTGTTTACCATAGAAATGCATGTATAAACAATATCTATATCATAATATGCTAATAAACTCTATTTTGAGCAGGTTGTGGACAACGTACAATTACTTCCTCTGGCAGCAAGATAGCAGGGGGCGTGGATGCCAAGGAAGGGGAATGGCCCTGGCAAGTTAGCCTTCAACAGAACAACATCCACCGATGTGGAGCCACTCTGATTAGTAATAGCTGGCTTGTCACTGCTGCTCACTGTTTCATAAAGTAAGCTCTAGACTACATAAAGGCCTCAAAACCACTCGAGTACCTGAAAGCCTGATACATATCTTTCAAGAATATGGCCACACAATTATCCCTCCAAAGGTTCAACATTGTGAGGTATAACCTCAAAATTAAAATGAATTATCAATTAAAAAAAATAGATATATTCAGGCTAACACAGGGTTGTTAAACAGTAGAAATATTGACATTTTTGGACCAAATAATTCTTTATTGTGGGGGGGCTATCCTGTGCATTAGAAGATAATAAATATCCACCAAATGCTAGTAATATTATCCCAGAATTGACAGCCAAAAATGTCTCCAGATATTAACAAATGTCTTCTGAAGGACAAAATAGCCCTCAATTGAGAATCACTAAGCTAGATTTATTTAATTTTATAAGGAAACTATAAATCTTAAATTAAACATGAGTGTTCTGTTATGTTCTCACTATTATTACACTTGTTCTTATTTATTCATAACTATTTAAATTCACCCTGCATTCTCCCATATGTATTATTTGAAATGATTGTTTCTTTAAAGGGCATCTTATTGCACTAAAAGTTTGTGGGGTTTTTTTGTTTTTTGTTTTTTTTTAAAGTCATTTCTTTATTATTATTATGAGTATTTATCTATTTATTTATTTATTTATTTTTATTGTTCTTGAAAGAGAGAGAGAGAGAGACAGAGACAGAGAGAGAGAACTGAACTGGGGAAACTCCCCAATTCAGCACATGGGTCCGCACGGGCTGGGGCCGGGACTCAATCCTCGGTCCCCAGCGCTGCAAAGCGAGCGCTCAACCCATTGAGCCATCCTGGCTTCCCCAAAGTTTGTGGTTTTTACCTAAAAGTTCTTTTACCCCAAAGAGTTTTTACCCTTTTGTTTGATGGTTCATTTCACTAATTTCTATTGGTTTTATGTAGCACTTATTGGTTTCATTTTTAAACAAAAATCTCTCTCAAACTTAAGCATTTGAAAGTGTGCCAGAGCACTATTCTTCAGTGCCTAATATACAAACCCTTGCTTAACAAATAATAATAAAAGTCCAAAATATATTCCTATTTATAGTTTCTAATGATTATAAAAGAGGATTTAGATATTTCCTTAATTTCCACAAGTTTACTCAGCCCCATACCCTTGCCCACTTTTTATTTAATCTTATTACCTTGTGCTGTCATATTTATCTTTCTAAATCCTATTGAGTTTTTTCTGGACAAAAAAATAAAATGTAGTTTCCATGGGTTGTCTTTAAAATACTTACTGAGTTATTCAAAGTTTATCCATGTTATTATGTTATTATTTTTATTTATTTCTTTTACATATAGCTTTACTTTCTTATGCATGTATGTACTATCAAAATTCAAAACCATATCTAACTGTTTAAAAAAGCTTAAGATATTAATTACTACAATTACAACTTTTAATAAATAAATCTATTTTCTTTAGGGCCAATGATCCCAAAGAATGGACTGTTAATTTTGGGCTTCTTTTAAGTGATCCACAAACAAGGCAACATGTCAATAATATTATACTTCATGAAGACTACCATTACCCTGCACATGATAATGACATTGCTGTTGTGAAGCTGTCCTCACCAGTATTATATTCAAGCAATGTTCGAAGAGCATGTCTTCCAGAAGCTACTGATACATTCCCAGCCAATACAGATACAGTAGTCACTGGATGGGGATCATTAAAGTCTGATGGTGAGTTGTTAATCTTCCACAATTATGTGATTTGAGTATTAGAAATTTAAAAACGATACCCAGATCACAACTAACTAAGCCTGAGAAATACTTTCTGTGGATCGCTTGAAAGAGGATAATGTGCAATCAATTGAAAAGTATTCTTGGGAATGCTGGAATGGCTCAGTGGGTTAAGTGCTCACCTTGGGGCCCCAGGGTCTGAGGATCAAATCCTGGCCCCAGCCTGTGCAGGCCCATATGCTGAACTGGGGTGTGCTTCCTACATAGGAGGCTACCAGTTTGTTTCTCATCAGGGCAAGTTTCCCATGTGGGAGGCCCCCAGTTTGGCCCCTAGCTCTCAGGGGTATGCCTCCCATAAAGGAAGTCCCAAACCCAATCCTGCCCCACGTGGCACCCCTACCTACCTGTGTGGAATGAAACTTGTGAAAAATCGATGACAAACAACAATGGAGACTGCTTTGGGCCCTCCCCCTTTGCTCTGTCTCTGTCTTTCTCTCTGTCAAAACAATAAAATAACATCTAAAAAAAATTATTTTTAAAAACATTTATACAATAACTACACTTTCACAGATCTATTTACCAAAATTTCCGTTGACAATAGCAGTTTTTTCAGAAATGTATTACTTGTAAGTAATTCAATTTCCTCCATTTTATTCAGTCATTCATTCATTCAGTAAACATTTATACTGATTACCACCGTTGTTACAAATACTTCCATAGGTGATTTGGATATATTAATGAATAAAATAAGCAAACATTCCTGCCCTGAAAGATTACATTCTTAGCAAAGAAAGACAGACAATAATCATAAAATACAATAAATAAGTAGACCACACAGCATGCTTTGCATAAGTTAAGTACCAAAGAAAATATAAGGACTGCAGAGGATTGGGCATTTTTGATGGGGTGAAATGAGTAGCCCTCTATGATAAGACAATACCTAAGCAAAGACCATTTAAACATGTACATACCCATGACCCTAATAATTTAAATATTTACTGGCTATTTGTGTTCATAATTGCATTTGAAAGCAGAAGAACATAAACCTAAATTAATTTCAAGTTTCAGAATAATAGTAACAAACAGTAAAAAATAAAAAACCAACCATCAAATGTATGTTGCTGAAATATGAATGTTTCATTTTGTCTAAGGCATACATGTAACAAATATAAAATTTAAAGCAATTCAAAAGAAAAAAAATTCCATCATATATGGAAGGACACACTAAGTACTGTATTTCTAAATATGATTTTTTTTAACAATAGCTTGCTGTGTTCATAACATTACTTCTTTGTTACTATAAAGGGTGACGAGCCTGCCGTCAAAGTCAAATGGTAACCGGAGCTGGGCATGAGGATTAAAAAGAGAAAGAGAGACAAAGAAACCAAACACAGAAAATGGGATTGGGAGGGCTACCAAAAGGTTTTTGCGATCTAGCCCCGAGTTTATTTTTATAGCTCAATATATAGAAAAAGATCACGTGTACATTCTACAGCAGTGAGATAATTGGTTAACTAAATACAAAACAGACTTCCTATACCAAAGATTACTTGAAGACAAGTCTGGGAACATAAAGGTAACATCTTAAAGCAACCATTTGTTTACAGTCACCTACAGAAAAACTCCTTTTCCAGGAAGAAACCTGCTGGCATTAGCAAAAGATCAATTAGGAACAGACTGCCAAACTTGCTTATCAATGAAGTCAGAGGAGTTGTTTATCTCCCAGACTGGGAGTCTTGGTCATTCTCAAGCCAGGCAGAAACATTCCAGCAATCCTCTACCATTCCTTTGAGGGCGAATGGGCAAGAGAAAAGAAACTCCTGAGAAGGAGAGACAAAGTCTCAATTCTTATTTTCCCAACATTATTCCGATGTCTCCTATGCGACTGTGCCTGTCTTAGGTTGTTCCTCCTCGAGGAATCTTACCGGTCATTGACTAACCAGCCATCCTCAGGGGTTAGTTACATCGAGTCTCTCAGGACAGTCTTGCCATTAACTGTCATAATATCACACAGGGTGACATCGCTTCCGACAAAAGGGAGACAAAGGTTTAATTAAGATGTGTTTTGCATTGATTTGGAAATTGTACATAATGTTAAATACTAATATCTTAGCCAGAGAGACTAATATTGACTTTAGCAAAAATTATATAATCTTTCTTTAGGAACAAATCCTAATATACTCCAAAAAGGAGCAGTGAAGATTATAGATAACAAGACCTGCAACAAAGAAGAGGTATATAGTGGTACGATCAAACCTGGCATGTTGTGTGCTGGGTTTCTAGAGGGAAGAGTGGATGCCTGCCAGGTAAATCTTCCTATTCCATTTTCAAGATTTTTTTTCCTTGTAGTTTTTAATTTCTAAATAATAAGTTCAGTTTTATAAAAAAGATTGACAATTTTTAAGGCTTAAGTATGTTTTATTGGCTTTGCCAAAGTAGCTAATTAAAATTATAATGCTTACTGATGGGTCTCACTAAATACCAAAGTGCTAAACCACCCTTATTGTTAGAAAAAGCTGTAGATGGGGGTAGAGAAGAGACTCAATTTGGAATAACAGTAAAGAGATGAGTTGGAATAATGGTGACTTCAGTTCAACTGGTCCTCTTCCATTGAGAAATGTACAACTGGGTACAACACCACACCTAATGATCATGAAGCTTTCTTAATTTAGGGTGGCTCCAACACCCTACATATTTTATTTCTTTAACAACACATATGGCATCTCCATGTGCCAGGAACTGTTTTATGTTTATATTTATTATTATAAACCTTATTTCCCAGATAAACAGACTGAGGCAAAGAGAACAAGTAATTTATCTAAATTCACACAAATATTAAGAGTCAGAACTAAGATTTAAATCCAGAAAATTGGGTTCTATAGCTTATACTGTGAATGCTATACTAAGCTGCCTTTATTTATTTATACTTTATATACTTCAAGCACCTCTGATGCTATTTAAGCAAACATCCTATTGCTAACAAAAGTATTACTGTAGTTTTCTACATAGGCAGAATCAATGATAAATCCAGGAAGACCCTTGTTTTATTCATTCTTTCATGTAATGATTATTTATTGACTACTATGTGCAACACCAAAAGCTAGATTTAGGGAAGTTAAGAGTGGTCCCTGATCTCTAAGAGCAAGAAGACAGGCAAACATGTACTTGCAATACATAATTATCATCTCAATTACAGATTCCCATCTTTCCAACTCTTCCACTAAATCTATTCTTCACTATCATGACAAGCTTAAATCCCTGTTTCTCTCCATTTTCTCAGTCCATCACTCTCAGTTCCATGACTATCTTCTAACTTTATGCATCTAGAACCCATGTTTTTGTCAAATCTCTAAAGAATAGTTTACCATCATTGTTTCACATTTTCAACTTACTCTCTGACCCACGGTTTGCTGACTTTTATCCTACCAGTCCACTGGAAAGTATGCAGAGTGGAAGATATACTGAAAGCAAGTAAGCTAGAGATAGTGGGATCTACTAAAATAGCTTGCCTGAGAAAGGTAATGAGAGCTTCAACTAAGACACAGCAGGAATGAAGAGACAATAACAGCTAAATAGGCAAGATTGGGGAATGGATTAGATGTGAGGAATAAGGAAAAGAAGAAATATAATGCTAACTCCCATAATTTCTTCCTAAGCAACTGGGGAGAAAGTGTATAGGAAAAGGAACAGGTTTGAGAAGGGTGAAATTTGTGGTACCAGTGGAATATCCAGGCGTGCTCAGGTAAAGTGTGTAAAATAAGAAGCAACAAAGTAACAGAACTCTGGTATGCTTTTAATGGGCTAACAGTAAAAACTAGATCAGAAAAAGAGAAAAACAAAGATAAATTGGTGTCATTGGAGTCCAGAGATCAGAAAATATGAATAGTGATGGAAGGAGAACTGACTATGGGTAGTACAATATACACATGATACATTATAGAATTTGTACACTTAAAACCTACATAATAGTACTAACCAATGTCACCCCAATAAGTTTAATTAAAAAAAACATTTTAAAGTAAGAAACAAAACAAACAAATAAACAAATAATAGTGACACATTACATAGAAAAGACAAGTAAAATAAATGCTGGAAAGAGCCCATCAAAATCTGTTTATTGGTAAAGTGTGGGAAGTTGCATTGGTGGAAAGAAAAACCATTTACAAATAAATTGAGACTAAGATGAGAAAATAAAAATTTCAGTATTGATTACTAAGTTAAATCACTTAACTATGAAAGGAAGACAACTGGGCAATAGAGGAGGTCTTAATATCCAAATAGGTTGTTATTTTTCAGGTAGGCAAGACCAAAAAATAAAAACAAAAAACACGTTATATGGCTAGAGGAGAAAGAAAGGAAAGGAAAGGAAGACATATTGGAAAAATAAAACAAACAAGAAAAGATTATTAATAGAACAAGGTCTTGATCCAGAGAACAAATGGAAATATTAGCCTTGGAAAGAACTAAAACATCCACTACTCTAAGGAGGAGAATACATACAGTTTGGGGCTGATATAGGTGAGCTGGGAAGTCAATGGGAACAAAAACAAGAAATGAAAGATTGCTATCTGTTATTCTCCACTTACTCTATGAATTTGAAACTATGTAAAACATAAAATTCAGAGTGAGAAAAACATTTTTTTTTTTTATTTTAAAATGAGCCTTGGGGAAGCCAGGATAGCTCAGCAGATTAAGTGCTCACTTCACAGTCCCAGGGTCATAGGATCGAGTCCCAGACCTGGCCCGTTTAGACCCAAATGCTGAAATGGGATGTTCTTCCCAGGTGGGAGACCCCTAATTCAGTTCTCGCTGTGATGAGCCTCCTATGTGGGAGGCACCCAGTTCGGGCCCCACCTTGAGGGGGTGTGCCTCCTATGTAGGAGGCCCCCAGCCCAGTTCTCACCCTGCGCATCCTCCTGCCTACCTGTGGAATGAAACTACGGCGAAAACTGATGATGTACAACTATGGAGACTGCTCCGGGTCCTCCCCTTCTCTCTGTCTCTTTCTGTCTCTGTCTCTGTCAAAAACAATAAAAAGAAAGGAAGGAAGGAAGGAAGGAAGGAAGGAAGGAAGGAAGGAAGGAAGGAAGGAGCAAGCCTTGTGCACTTCTAGTAGGAATGTAAAATGGTTACAACCTCTATGGAAAACAACATAGTGCTTCCTCAAAAAAATTAAAAATAGAGCATCATATGATCTAGCAATTCCATTTCTGGGCATGATTTGAAACTAAGTAAGACATTAGATTCAGAGGGAGAGAACCAAATTTTTTAAATTGTGAAATGAGCCTTGTACACTGCTGGTAGGAATGTAAAATTGTACAGCTTGTATGGAAAACAGCATAGTGGTTCCTCAAAAATTAAAAGTAGATTATCCTGTGTTTCATCAATTCCATTTTGGGGTATATACCCAAAAGAACTGAAAGCAGGGACTCAGATATTTGTATGTCTATGTTCATAGCAACATTATAGCTAAACATTATAGTGGACATTTGGGTTGCTTCCCCAATAGCCAAAATGTAGAAGCAACCCAAGTGTCCACTGATGGATAAATGCATAAACAAATATGGTATATATTATCTAGCCTTAAAGAAAAAATTCTGGCACATGTTACAACATGAATGAACCTTGAATACATTATGCTAAGTGAAACAAGCCAGTCACAAAGGACAAATGCTATGTGACTTCACTCATATGATGTACTCAATAGTCAAAGTCATAGAGACAAGTAGAATGGTAGTTGCCAGGAGCTGGGGGAAGGAAACAGTGGAGAGTTATTGTTTAATGGGTACAGAGTTCCAGTTTTGCAAGATGAAAAACAGTTCTGGAGATGGATGATGGTGATGATCACACAATAATATTAACATACTTAATGCCAGTGAACAGTATACTTAAAATTATTAAAAGTGTTACTTTTATGTTATGATTTTTACACAATTAAAAAATAATTATTTTTTTTAATTGTGAAATGAGAAAAATTTGAAAAGTCTTCTGTTAAAAATGAGAATGAAATATGGCTATGGATACATAAGTATTGGGGGAAGTTGTTAATTTGAGAATATAAATTTGTAACATGGTTTTCTTTCACATTATATGGTTTGGCCCAGGTTATGATGGGGAGGTAAGAAGTTAAGAATCCTATTGAAAATAGTGGCATGGGTAACTTATGGAATATAGTAACAAGAAAAAATAGGAAGTAGGAAGCTAATACACTAAAAGAAAGGGAAGGAATCAAGAATTGGTTCTTAATGAGGTTGAAGAGTAAATACATAGTGAAAAGTAGTGAAATGCAAACAGTGAAGACATAGGTACATGTAATCGTAATGCTGAATAATAGAGTTTCAAAGATGGATCAGTTCCAGGTGACAACAATTTTCCCTTTACCCCTTTTCACCCCTGTCCAGGACTGATATGAAAATGTTTATTGATTTTGTAGATGATCAGAATTAAGGAAATAAAAAGACTGTGGTTTCACTCAATAAATGTAGAAATTGTTCAGGATGATGTGAAGGATAGAGTAAAGGAAAATCCAGATGCCTAAATGTCCAATCATTCTGGAAAAATGACCTAAATATCAGTAGATAAAACCATAAAGAGTGTAGAAGGTAGTTTAGCCAAATTACACAATTCTGAAAATTGGATGAACGTTTACATAAGAATGCAAAAGCAATAGTCTAGTGTTGGTGGCAGGTATATATAAAGCTTCCTTTTTTTTCTCAGCATTCACTTGAAAATAAGATACTTTGGGGAAATAATCAGAAAATTTCTCAGCATACCCATGATTGCATAAGCAACAATACTTTAAATATCTCTTTTAGATAATAATTGAGTTTAATTTTTCATACATGTTTTCCATTACTGTATTTTATATCCAAAGACACACACTGATATCTTTGATTTAAATAAATGGTTATAGAACACAAAAATATTCTAGACGAGAATCATTTTAATATTGAAATATCTAGGTTTTTCCTTCTCTGTCTCTCCCTATCTTTACTATGGAAGAGAAAAATAAGTAGTATTCATCTTTAAATTGTAACAATTGTATATATTCTTTTTCTTTCTAGGGTGACTCTGGTGGACCTCTGGTTAGTGCAGATCATAAAGGCATTTGGTTCCTGGTTGGTATTGTAAGCTGGGGAGATGAATGTGCTCTTCCAAACAAGCCTGGTGTCTACACCAGAGTGACATACTATCGAGAATGGATCATGTCCAAAACTGGCCTCTAGTGCAGACATTCTTTGTAGATTAAAGCTCAAAGATTATACATTTGTTAAATGTGTTTGTAACTTCCAAAATCTTAGTTACATTTAACTAAGAATAACTTTATGCACATTTAATGCTGCAAATTTAAACACATGCAATTTTACAACTATGAAAGCTTCTTGTATATTAGAGTTTGACAAAGATTTAATGAAAGTAATGGCCCAGATATACAATATTCTCTTTTACCACTTTCAAGACTGGTAATTATATGAGTAAATATGAATTATAGTTTGCTAAAGAGATTGATGTTCTCTGCCGATTTGCAGATCCAGTTTCCTTGAGAAACACAGAATAGATGTTCACAATAAAGTTCTTGTGAGTATACAAATAATCCCCTGCTCACAACTATATGGCTCCCATAAGATTAAAATATTGTTAGTGAGCTGTTGTAATACAGCCTATAAAAATTTCCCAGAAAAAAAACTGTCTATCTGTTGTCTTTCTCATCTTTCTGCCAGAGCTAACCCCTTTTCTATTCATGGCTTCCTCTCCTTAATGACACAAAACAGCCTGATGTCCCATGGAGTGCACTGAATAGATTTCCATGTTTCTTGATTTGTCCCTATTCCTCTTTCATATAAAAGTGAGGCCAAAAGATCGTTCTTACATATACACATGTAATAGTAAAATTATCATCAGACACTGTAGTCTTAAATATATTATGCAAATAATGCCATATTACATGTTTCCAAGCTCTTAAAATTCCTCAACAATACAAATTATCACCAGAATAAATAACATGGAAATATTTCGTCCACTTTACTTTCATTTTGCCGGTACAGAAACATCCTAGGTGAGGGCACCAAAGTCTAAAAATGCACTATTATGTCTCAATCCAATTTGCCAAATAAGCATAGCAGTTGGCTTTTATCTATAATATTTTCTCATCACAGTGCTTTCTCAGACTGTAGTCCATCAGTATTTCTACAGCAGTTTACCATTCCATTTTTCATCATTGACACAAGTTACCACTCATAGTCTTCTTTTCCACATATCTAAAAATAGTAGCTAACATTAGACAACTTCCTATGTGCCAGGCACACTTTACAAGTATTACTATATTGAATCCTTATAACAATCCTAGGAGGATGTTCCCCTTATAATCTTAGTTTTATATATAAGGAAATTGGGGTAGAGAGAAGTCAAGATCAGTGTTTCCAGCTGGCTGCCCTGGGATTCAAAATCAGATGATTGGATTACAGAACCCACACTTGAAGAATTTTCCTCAGTTATGTGCTGTTGTTATAACTAAGGATTTGCCTAATATAGTACTCTAAAATGTAATCTTTGACATAAATTTTATGGATGAATAAACACAGTAGCTTTATTATTTGATTGGTTTTAAAATATTTTGAAATAGCACGAGTTACAGATTCATTAGAATTAGTATATCTGCATTTTAATTTTCTAGAAATTAAGTGTAAGTATGAACAACAACAAAAAAACAATATACAAATTGGTCAGGATTCTTTGGTTGCAAGAGAAACTCAATTAACACTAGCTTAAATAAAAAGAATAGTTCTACTGACTCGTCTAACTAAAAATCTAGAGATCTTCATACAGCAGAACTAAGACTGATTTAGGTACAGGGCCTCAAAAAATGTTTTGATCTCTAGCTACATCTTAACTTTCATCTCCTCTGTCAGTATTCACGGCCAGATGCCATTCCTGAGGTGATAAAGACATGTTCAGTAGCTCTAATCTTAAATTTTCCTTAGTGTCAACTGACTCCAGTAAAAAGAAGTCCTGAGGATACCTATGATGGATGAGCCCAGCTTGAGTTAGGGTATCCCTCTTGGTAGAAGATGTGGGGCCCTTGATGGATAGCACCTCAGGTCAGGAAGAGGGCATTTTCAAAAAATATATAAGCAGACAAAAAAAAAAACATAATCATCTATTACTTAATGCAAAATGTACAATCTTCAAAACAAACAGATTCTATATTTTTATGTGTTTATTGTCCTAATTACAGATGTTGCATAAAGCAATGTCATACTATGCACATTTGGCTATCTTAGGAAAAAGTGAGATAGACAAATGATTAAGCCACCAATATTTTCCTTTACCTAATTTCTTTATGTATAGAAAGAACATAAAATTCCGAAGGGCTAAAGTGCAAATACTTAATTTTTATTTTCAAAAATAATTTGACATGAAGACAGGGGCATGTTAATTAACCACATTTAAGAAGTATGCCATTTCCAGGGAAGCCGGGATGGCTCAGCGGGTTAAGCACTCGTTTTGCAGCCCCGGGGACCGAGGACTGAATCCCAGCCCCAGCCCGTGTGTACCCATATGCTGAACTGGGGTGTGCTTCCCATCTGGGAGGCCACCAGTTTGGTTCTCAACCCCCAGTTCGGCCCCTGGTTCGAGGGGGCATGCCTCCCACACTGGAGGCCCCCAGCCCAGTTCCTGCCCTCTGTGGTCCTCGCCCACCTGTGTGGAACAAAACCATATTGAAAACTGATGATGTGCAACTATGGAGACTGCTCTGGGTCCTCCCCCTTTTCTCTGTCTCTCTCTGTCTCTGCCAAAAACAATAAAATAAATCTTAAAAAAAAAAAAAGAAGTATGTCACTTCCAGTAGCTGATTTAAACAGATCAACCTGCATAATGACATGTTATACGACGATGGACTCCCTGTTCCACTCTGTAAGAGAGACAATACAGTAGGTAATAATGATAGTGGTGCCTCCCCACCTGGCCAACAGTGTCAAAAGTACTGGGTTCCTTCAGATTCAGGCATTTCTGCTATACATAGTAGCTTGCAAGAGTATGTGATGAGAACTTTGAAATAACAGTGAAAACTCAATACACTGAATGTCACTTATTGCCAAACTTATTAAACAGGTAAGTTAAATATTATACACATAACAGTGCAAGTAAGTGCTATATGTTGAAGCCCACTTTTTCTGTCAATCCCTCTTTACTGATATGCTAATAATATTAATATTCCTATTTTAATCAATTCACAAGGTTCACATATCATTTGGTTTCTTCTTTTATTTGTTTAAACCCTGTGCCTTTGTGATTGTTACTAGCTGAATTATCTGGCATCTCTTTCAGTGTCACCGTGATGGTTTGTATCCAGCTGTGACTTACAGGTTCTCTTGTCAGGTAATTCAGTACCTGGTAGAATTTGCTTACTACAGACTAATGTTTTGCTTTGATCTCATTACTCTCAATTTTACTCAGAATGCTGCTTTTCAGGACTCTTGCTGAGCAAACTATCTATCTTTGTTTCTGCCACTGGAAAATGAATTTAGTATTATTCAGAATCTTTCTGGCATAGTTTGTTTAGGTCCCCTCAGAAGATTTCATAGTCTAAGTGCAAAAGACTGCCTTCCTCCATGATTCTCACCAACAAGACTTTTCATCAAGTACACAATACAAAACAAAATCAAAACCTTTCTAGAGAGTTTATTCTTCCTTCATTTTCAAAGATTCTCTCATTAAAATAATTTTTAAAAAAAGAACCATAACACATACATTTTCAAGTGCTCAAAAACAAAAGGATAGCCTTGTCACAATTTCTTTTAACCCTTCACTGTGTGGGGTTTTAATATAAATTCAACTTAAGCATGGATAACCTGACCATTAAGACTGGTTGATAAATTTGAATCAGACCAATTTGTATTAGATCAAATTGATTCTAACTGTTAAGGTAATAATTGGTATTTTGTAGAGGATAGTTTTAAGTGAACATGGTGGAATGTACATCAGTGTGTGATTAAAAAAGAAAACAAATGTTTTTGAGAAATGTATTAATTTCATAAAACAACAGATGTAAATGGATCAAGTTATTTTTTTAGTCTTTTCATTTTCATTTTGCATCTGTTGGACAGAACACTAACACTTATTAGTTTTAGAAAATCTCTTCATTAAGGTGAATTGTAAATTCAAATTATAAATATGTAAATTATAAATTCAAAATTAAGCTTCAAGTGGCCTTCTTTACTCAGAAAAAACTGTTGTGAAAATCAGACCATCTGCTCAGGTACTACAGTTACATGTGGCCCTCAAAATGTGTTTGCTGTGCTCTGCTTTAGCACTCTGTTGGATTATAAGGCCACAAAACAAGTTCACCTTGACCTTTTGTATTAAATATAAAGTATCTCAGGGATAAAACTGGACATAAATCTAAACCTGTGACATTTCCATGTAAAGAAGACTGAAATAAAATGGAACTTTGAGTTCAATTACAATCAGACATCAGAAGAGCCAGAAATACAAAGTCTTGAAGCTCTAATAGTCAAGAATTATGGCAAACGGCGCCTCTCCTGAACAGAGTCCAGATGATTGCACAGCCATCAACAGCAGCAGCCCGCTGATGCAGGACAACCTCCCCACACTGACCTTATCTGGAAAGATCCGAGTGACCATTACTTTCTTCCTTTTTCTTCTCTCCACGACTTTCAATGCTTCTTTCTTGTTGAAACTTCAGAAGTGGACCCAGAAAAAAGAAAAAGGGAGAAAGGTCTCAAGAATGAAGGTGCTTTTAAAACATCTGACTTTAGCCAACCTGTTGGAGACTCTGATTGTCATGCCACTAGACGGAATGTGGAACATCACAGTCCAGTGGTACGCTGGAGAGCTCCTTTGCAAAGTCCTCAGCTATCTGAAGCTTTTCTCCATGTATGCCCCAGCCTTCATGATGGTAGTGATCAGCCTGGACCGCTTCCTGGCCATCACAAGGCCCCTAGCTATGAAAAGCAGCAGCAAGCTTGGTCAGTTCAATATTGGCTTGGCCTGGTTCCTCAGTAGCCTCTTTGCTGGACCACAGGTAAACCATTGTCATGAACTTGGTCTGTTATGGAAATCCCAGAATTCCTATCTAACCCTGAGTATTGTATTATATTATTGCTTATCAAAGGCAGTATTGTATTATCTTAAAGAGTTTAGGCTCTGTTACCTTGGGCAAATTTCTTAACCCTTCTGGGTTTCAGTTCCTTTATTATAAAATATGAGAAAGCCAGGATGGCTCAGCGGGTTAAGCGCTCTCTTTGAAGCCCCGAGGACCGAGGATCAAATCCCAGCTCCAGCCCAGGCAGACCCACATGCTGAACATGGGTGTGCCTCCCAAATGCAGTGAGGCCCCCAGTTCAGTTCAAAAAATAAAAAATAATAATAATAAAATATAAAATAGAGGTAATGGCTACTCTAAACAGCTTTTGTGATTAAATGAATAATGTATTTAAGTGTCTAGCATAATCTCTGGTACATAGCAAATGTAGCTCTTCTCAAATTTGACCTCCTCCCCATCTTAGTCTTTCATCTATTTTGCCTTTCACTCTGGTTGGCAAAGTAAATTGAGAGAATCTTTAGGAACTATAAAGTTTGCATAAATTAAAAAGTGTTGATAACTTGTTTTATTTGTGACTTTTGAACAGAAACATTAAGAATTCTGTCACTACAGTTTAGAAATAATTTTTCTTGATTAGTTTGTTGTTCTGAAATTTTCAGCAGAGTGGAATTGAATAAAAAGGAAAAGTGGGAAATCTGGGCCTTTTGGAAATTTTAGTATTTCCCCAAGGTTGACTTGCGCTTTTCCAAAGCTAAATTAGACAGGATCAGGCTTTAGGTGAAACTCTAAGACTGTTAGTGTAAGCCCAGGCCCTCTGCTACAGAAGGCAGATAGCTCTCCAAATTGTGAGGTTACCTTGTTGACTAACCTTCAAAAATCTGCCTTTTTCAACAATCAGATCACTCAAATACACAAGAATAAGTTTAGCAAACGCATCCCTTGAGAGGTTATTTAGCTAAGGCTTATATCCCCAAATTTTCCATTATGTTTCTTTAAATATGAGTGACACTTACTGATTGGTTTCCTTCGAGAAGATAAACATTTAGCCTGGTACTGATGAAACAAAGAAATAGCCCTCAAAAAATGTTAATCAGTTGTGGAGACAAAACCTATATAAAACTAATATAACTATACACTAAAAAATTTTTTTAGGGGAAGCAGGGATGGCTCAGTGGATTAAGCACTCACTTTGTAGCCCCGGGGACCGAGGATCAAATCCCAGCCCCGACCTGTGCAGACCCATATGCTGAACTGGGGAGTGCCCCCAGTTCAGTTCTCACCAGGGCAAGACCCAGGCCCAGTTCCTATCCTGTGCAGCCCCAAGCCCACCTGTGGAATGAAACTATGTGGAAAAACCAATGATGTGCAACTATGGAGACTGTTCTGGGCCCTCCCCCTTCTCTCTGTCTCTATCTCTGTATCTCTCTGTCAAAAACAATAAATAAATCTTAAAAAAAATTATTTTTTTTAACCTATTACAAGTGTAAGAAGGAGAGACGAGGATGAGTTAAAATAGTGAATGAAGTTTTTAGGGTAAATACAGGATAAATCAAGTTTTTAAATATGAATGGCATTTGGATGAAAAAATAAGTCAAGAATCACAGATATTTTTCAGCAAAGGTTGAAAAGTCTCATTAATTTTCATAGACTTATTTGGCTGAAGGGAAACACTAAGAGTTGGGACTAGTAAGAAATTGGATTTGGTGGTTTTTCCCTTTTCTTTAACCTCGTGGCATTCGATGTCTTTGTCATAAATCATTGTGTTTAGGTATTTGTTTGCCTGTCTTTGCCATTAGGTATATGTTCCTATATAATGGAGACTGTTATGGTCATATTAATTCATATTTACACTACCTAATAAGAAAAACACTTAGCAATAATAGAAATGTAAAATGTTTACAGTCTGGATTCTTTTCAGATCAAATAAATCTTTTACTTAAAAAAAATGTTTGGGGAAGCTGGGATGGCTCAGTGGGTTAAGCGCTCACTTTGCAGCACCGGCGACCAGGGATCGAATCCCGGCCCCAGCCCGTGCAGAACCATATGCTGAACTGGGAGCTCCCCCAGTTCAGTTCTCTCTCTGTCTCTGTCTCTGTATCTCTCTCTCTCTCTCTCTCTGTCAAAAAACAATAAAAATAAATAATAAATAAATAAATATTTAAAAAAAAAAATGTTTGGGGGAAGCCTGGATGGCTCAGTGGGTTAAGCACTTATTTTGCAGCGCTGGGGACCCAGGATCGAATCCTGGCCCCGGCCCGTGCCCATGCGGACCCATGTGCTGAACTGGGGAGTGCCCCAGTTCAGTTCTCTCTCTCACTCTCTCTCTCTCTCTCTCTCTCTGTGTCTCTCCCTTGCTCTCTCTCGCTCTGTCAAAAAAAAAAATGTTTGGATAAATAAATCAATGAATGGGGGTATAATGGCTTTATATTATAGAAGAAATTGATAGCCCGGGGAAATTCCAAAATTAATGTATGAGCCATATGGCTTTTGTGAGTCCTATGCAAAGAATAAAATAACCTCTTCCTGTTTTATTGAGAAATAATTAACACACAGCACTATATAAGTTTAAGGCCTACTGCATGATGGTTTATATCATGAGATTGTTACCACAGTAAGTGCAGCTAATATCCATCATCTCATGTAGATGCAATAAGAAAACATATTTTCTCCTTGTGATGAGGATTCTTAGGATTTACTTTCTTACCAATTTTCTGATGTATTATGCAGCACTGTTAACTACAGTCATCATGTTGTACATTGCTAAAATTATTTTTTCAACAGAAATAGTTTAAGAATCATTTTGTAGAGCCAAATAATGTGAAGAGCGACAAAGAAGCCCTTTCAGATCATCTGGCAACAAGGTGATTAGGCTGGGGGCTAGGATGGTGTCAAAGGAAATTGATAGCAATTATGAGGGACATTTCAAACAAAAAAACAAAGTTCAAAAGCAAACTGGCTTTAAGGGGTTAATAATAGAGGAAAGTAAAATAAAGCTCCAATATTTTTAGCCAAAAAATTTTAATAGCAAAAACAATGAAATAGTTATGTTGAGAAGAGGGATGTTTGTTTCTTTCCCTCCCTGTTTGTTTATTTCTTTGTTTGATGGGGTAGGGAAGGCAGGCTATGAAAAAAGATAAAAACATTTGCTTTAGGACATATTGGTAATATAAGGTCTTTGTATAAGAACAGCTATTTGTAAAGTTGTTGGTAATTTGGAATACTGATGTAAATGAACATTGAAATAGAAGAACTAGTCAATTTATTATAATAACTGAAATATAAACCTGCAATATCATTCTCTTTTGAAGGACTTTCCCAGGGTCTATAAATAGAATATTGATTTATTAAGTCAGTTATTTTCATCTAAGTATGTCACAGCAATAGAAAGAAAATGTCAAATACTTAATTAACTTTATGTAATAGACAGTAAATATAAAATTAACCTTAATTGTTTAGGAATTTTAAGTAATAGGCTAACCTCAAATATATTACTTTACCTGAGAGATTTATGAAAATATGGGCCACAGAAAATAATGGTACTGTTTTTTGTTTTGTTTTTTTGTAAAACAAATTTCTCATCTTTACTTTCAGCAGCACTTTAAATTCATAAAGAACTCTGTGAAGTTCCCTGAAAAACCTAACATACATAATCTTATTTGATACTTCATTAACTCTATGAAGTATAATACATAGGAACCACATTATTATCCTTATTTCATGTATAGGAGAATGTACCAAGAGAACCTTTAAAAATAATGGCATTCAAACCTTTTTGGCTGTAACCTAAAGTAAGAAACAAATACTACATAGAGCCTTGGTTTGTCTGTCTGTCTCTCTTTTACACACCTATAACTGAGAAAAGGTTTTCATAAAATAAATACTTACTCTGTTCTATTTTATTTTTTATTATTGATTACAACAAACTGATAGACTGCCCCTGAAGTTTGGAAAGCACCAGTTTTAAATGATTCATTGACTTTCCCAATATCACTTGGCCTGTTGTCTTTTTCTTAAGGCCAGTTTTTCTTTTTATTATAGCTCTCTGCTATCTCTCTGAATAATAGAGATTTCAACCCTATGATTAATGTTACATATATCTTGCAGGGAAGACAAATAGGACCTGAAAGAAAATCTGATTTAAGACCATTTGTAGTTAGACTGGTAAGTGCATGTTGAGGAGAAAACATTTCCTGAATTAGGTGTGTCCATACATAATTAAAAATAACTCGATTTTCAATGACGGCCATCTAAGACCACAAGAATTCAAGAGTAGCAGATTATTTGCAGAAAGAGTTTATACCACTAACTTACTTGTTTAATATGGAACATTACACATTGATTGATAGTATTTAAATTCTCTAGTTAGCCCAGGCCTGCAGGGAAGATATATGAGCCATCCTTTAGTCTCTGTGTGGTCTAAAGATGTGTGGAGGCTTGCCTCGACACAGAGAATTTACAGGAATCAAATGTGCTTCTGAACTCACAAGCAGCTTAAATTCAATAAATACGCATTGTTCATGCACAATATGCCAATAACTGTACCAAGACATAGTAATAGCATACTAACAACAATAATAATGATGATGATAAGTAAGTTATTCAGTGTATAAATAGGTGACAGGAATTGTGCTAATGCTTTTGCATAGATTACTTCAGGTAAGTCTCCCAACAACCCTATAAATTAGACATCATTATCCTTATTTTATTCATGAGGAAACTAAGGATAAGAATGTTATATAACATGCCTAAGATTACTATCTAGTAAGTGGAAGTTTCAGTATTATCCAATTAATTCCACACCCAGAGCTTTTACCTACTACATTATATCAAACTATGAAATACTGTCTATTTCCTTTTTTCACGCAGGAGCTAGAGAAGAAAAAGACAGGAAAATTCTAAGATGATAATAGATGGTTAAGAGATATCAGGAAAAAATACATGACATATATTTATAAATATATAGATAAATATATATGGATGCATATTTATAAATTGTGTGCCTTGATTTTTTTATTGTAATAATGGTTGTAATTTATTAAGTGCTGTGTGCCAGGCACTTTTCAAGTATTAACTAATTTAATTGTCATGACAGCCCCGGGAGGTAGATATTATGAATATATCCATTTTATAGTTGAAGAAACTGAGCACATCATCTAAAGATAATTGCCTTTGGAAAAGATTAGGTAATGGTGTAATTAGTATGGGGTAAGGTGAGGATTAAAAATAAGATTCTAAGAAGAAATGAGCATCTGAAATTGACTGTAAAGAAGGAAAACAAATTGCTCTTGTTCATGGCAAAATAAAGCAAACACAGATCAAACTAGGGGCCAGAGATGAGAGAGGAGAAACATAAAGAAATTAAACAAATATAATCCAAGGGCAAAAGAACCACTGGAAGTAAAGTAGATCCCTATATTAATCATTAAAATGAACGTGGCCTTGAAGCACAAAATAAATTGAACCAAGTCTAAAATAAATCAGTTTATGGGAAGTAACATTCTGAACTTCCATACTAGTTTACTGTATCTCTCTTTTAGGACTTAGCACAGTCTGTTTTATATTACAGGTGTCACATACATGCCAAAATCTCCTCTACCAAATATTTAATCCTCTGATAGCAGGATATAGCTGGTTCATTCTTGAGTACATACAGTATTTATATAATGTTTTGATCAAGGAGTTGCTTTAAAATAAACATTTGTTAAAGAAATAAAGGGGGAAGCTGGAATGGCTCAGTGGTTTAAGCGCTCACCTTGCAGCACCAAGGACTGAGGATTGAACACCGGCCACACTATGGAGATTGCTCTGGGCTCTCCCCCTTTTTTACTGTCTCTGTCAAAAATAATGAAATAAATCTTGGAAAAAATAAATAAATAAATAAAGGTGAGGGATGCTGGGATGTCTCAGTGGTTGAGCCCTTACCTTGAAATCACAAGGTCCAGGGTTTGATTCCTGGCCCAGCCCGTGCAAACCCATATGCTGAACTGCAGTGCAACTGGTAACTGCTGAGATGGCTCTGTGGCGAAGGTTCTCACCTCCCACGTGGGAGGCCCCCGGTTCGGTTTCCACCCTACGCAGTCCCATATCCACCTGTGTGAAATGAAGCCATGTCAGAACTAATGTACAACTACAGAGATTGCTCTGGGCCCTCCCCACTTCTCTTTCTCTCTCTCTCACTCTCACCTTCTGTCTAACAATAATTCTTTAAAAGGTAATAATAGATTAATAAATAAATATAATAAATGATAACCAAAATTCAAATCATAATATTATATTTCAGAGTCAAATTATTGAACATTTCATGATTGTGACATAAAAACAAAAATTAAAGTAAAAATGTAGCCCAGAACAGAGCAGAATGTTAATTTCAGGTCCCCTAGTTTCAAGCAGGATTGGGAAGGTGGAAAGAGAAATAAAGATTTTAAAGAAATATAAGATTCTCAGGACCTATGAGAAATAATCCTTCCAAAGATTTCAACTCACTTCAGGTCAAATTTAAAACTAAACTTTAAATAAGGTAAGTTTGAAAAGAAGTGTGAAACAGGGCCTAAAATGTATGGAACACTGAAAGTGTCACTTTATAATGTGGAAAAGTTGTTCTGAGTCATAAAATCGAATTAGCTGAATGCTTGTCTGAGAGTTTCTTGATTTTAAGATTGATGGTATGGATCATTGGGCGCCCTCTAGTGAATTAATTTTAAAACTTTTTGACCTCAAAGCTGAAAAAAAGATCTGAAACAGAAAACCAATATTATAATTACAAATGAAAGAAACAGGATTATATTTTTAATTATATTTATATTTTATTAAAAATTTTCTACCATAAAGGCAAAGAAAGGAAATATATTAATAGCATTTTTTAAAACTGTATTCTACTCCCGTTCCATCACCTGGCAAAAAGGAAAGTACTAGACCTGTTAAATTAATTACATTTACTTTAAATTTACTAATTTAATCAAAAACTGAAAAAAAAAATTGCTGCCCTTCATTTACTTAAAGTTTTTTAAATCCTGGGAACAAAAGCAAACAAGTAGAACTATATCAAACATAAAAGCTACTACACAGCAAAAGAAACAATCAACAAAATAAAAAGGCAACTTATCAAGTAGAAGAAAATATTTGCAAATCATGTATCTGATAAGGGGTTAATATCTAAAATTTAAAACAACTCATACAACTCAACACCAAAAATATAAACAATCAAATTAAAAAATGGGTAGAGGACCTGAATAGACATTTATCTGAAGAGAACATTAAAATGGCCCACAGATATATGAAAAGATGCTCAATGTCACTATTTATCAGAGAAATGCATATAAAAACCACAATGAGTTAGTATTTCACACCTGTCAGAATGACTGTTATCAATAAAGCAACAAACAAGTGTTGGCAAGGATGTAGAAAAAAGGGAACCCTTGTGCACTCTGTGGGATTGCAAACTGTTGCAGCTACTATGGAAAACAGTATAGAGATTCCTAAAAAACAATAAAATAAAAATAGAAATACTTTATGATCTAGTAACTCCACTCCTGGGTATTTATCAAAAAAACTCCAAAACACTAATTTGAAAAGATATATGGGGGAAGCCAGATGGCTCAGTGGGTTAAGCGCTAACTTTGCAGCGCCCCAGCCCGTGCAGAACCATGTGCTGAACTGGGAGCTCCCCCAGTTCAGTTCTCTCTCTGTCTCTGTATCTCTCTCCCTCTCTCTGTCAAAAAACAATAAATAAATAAATAAATAAATATTTTAAAAAAAGGAAAGATATATGCACCCCTGTGTTTACTGCAGTGTTATTCACAATAGCTAAGAAGACATGGAAACAACTGAAATGCCCATCATTAAACAGTCAGATAAAGAAATTGTGGTACTTTCATGCAATAGAATATTACTCTGCCACAAAACAGAACAAAATTTTACCATTTGCAACAACATGGATGGGCCTAGAGGATAATATGCTAAGTGAAATAAGTCAGATTGAGAAAGACAAATACCATATGATCTCACTTATATGTGGAATCTAAAGAACAGAATAAACAAACAAATAGAAATAGACTCATAGATACAGAAAGCAAACTAATGTTTGCTAGATAGGAGGGGGTTGAAGGATTGGTGAGAAAGGTGAAGAGGTTAAGAAAAACGAATTGGTAGTCACAAAACAGTCATGGGGAAATACAGTACTGGGAATATAGTCAATGAAGTAAAAACTATTAATATATATGGCGTCAGATGGGTACTAGATTTATGGAATGATCACTTCAAAAATTATGTAAGTGGGGAAGCCGGAATGGCGCAGCAGATTAAATACTCATTTTGCAGTCTTGGGGTCCGAGAATGGAGTCCTGGCCCCAGCCAGTATAGACCCACATGCTAAACTGGGGTGTGCTTCCCATGCTGGAAGCTCCCAGTTTGGTTCTCCCCAGAGTGAGCTTCCCGTGTGGGAGGTCCCCAGTTCAGCCCCTGGTTCGAGGGGGCATGCCTCTCATGTGGGAAGGCCCCAGCCCAGTTTCCCCCTGCAGGGCCCCCACCCACTATGTGGAACAAAACCATGTCAAAAATTGATGATGTATAACTATGGAGACTGATCTGGGCTCTTCCCATTCTTTCTGTCTCTGTCTTTGTCTCTGTCACTGTCTCTGTCAAAAACAATAAAAATAAATCTTTTTAAAAATTATATAAATGACTACTGTGCTGTACATCTGAAACTAATATAAAGTAATATTAAAAGTCAACTATAATTAAAAATACATATACAAGGTCTGACAATTAAGTTTGGGAACTTGCCACCACGTGGTTATGTTGACAGCACTGTACAAGCAACTCAGTAAAGTTTTATAACCTTGGAATATCAGTGTATCACAGCGGTGTTCATGTCAATGTGTAGCAGCATGTCTTGCTGAGTGGCACTCATTCTTGTTGCATAGGTTTGTGTGCTGTTATGAGAATGTCAGAGCTTGAATTAGACCAACAAACAAACATTAAATTTCTTGTTAAAACTGGCAAGAGTGAACGTGAAATCAGGGACATGTTAGTCCAAGTTGATGTGGATAATACCATAAAGAAAATGGCAGGGTAAAAATGAATTAAACATTTTTCTGAGCGGAGAGAAAGTGTCACTGATGAAGAGAGGTCAGGGTGACCAGTAACAAGCAGAACTGATGAAAACATTGCAAAAATTCTTCGAATTGTGCATCAAAATTGTTGGCTGACTGTGAAAAGCACAGCAGACCAAGTAAGCATCAATAGAGAAAGTAGGAAAATGTTAACTAAAAATCTTGGCATGAGAAAGGTGTGTGCAAAAATGGTCCTGAAGGAGCTCACCAATGAACAAAAGCAGAGTTAAACTCT
The DNA here is from genome assembly GCA_004027555.1 of Craseonycteris thonglongyai. Lineage (NCBI taxonomy): Eukaryota > Metazoa > Chordata > Mammalia > Chiroptera > Craseonycteridae > Craseonycteris > Craseonycteris thonglongyai. The sequence continues at coordinate 63,938 of PVKE010004241.1, forward strand.
GTCAAGACATTTTGGAGGGGCAAGATGATGTTTTGGGCTGTGTTATTGATAGGGAAAATTCCATATAAGGAAATTCACCACCTGAGCTAACACGGTGCCCCAGGCCCGGTCACTGCCCAAAATGCCGACCCCTGAGGGCTGGGACTTTCCTGCTGACATCCTTTCAAACTAACCAATCCCCGAGCCCCATGATAGGCCCTATAACAGTAAAAGTCCCCCGTTAGTCGGGGCTCAGTCTTTGGGAATTATCCCACTGGTCCCGCTGGCATAATAAAGCTGTGTTCTCCCTGATCTCGGTGTGCCGCTTGAGTTTCCTCGGTCAACAGTTTTCTGCAACATTATTACTGGTGATAAAACATGGGTATACCAATATGACCCTGGAACAAAGCATCAAAGTGCACAAAGTAAGTCAGCCAATTCTCAACAACCAAAAAAGTTCCATCAGTCCAAATCAAGAGTGAAAACAATGTTGCAAATTGTTTTTGATATCAAAGAGACTGATCATTTTGAATTTGTACCTACTGGACAAATAACCAACAAAGTTGACTATTTGGAAATGCTGAAAAGGCTACATGAACAAGTTAAACAAAAATGACCTGAACTTTTCACCAACAACTCATGGCTCTTGCATCGTGACAATGCACCAGCTCACAGGGAGCTGTCTGTGAGGATTTTTTGGCCAGTAAACAAATAACTGTATTGGATTACCCTCCCTATTCACCTGATCTGGCCCCCAGTGACTTTTTTCTTTACCCAAAGATAAAGGAAATATTGAAAGACATTGTAATGGCATTCAGGACATCAAGAGTAATATGACGATGGCTCTGATGACCATTCCAGAGAAAGTTCCAAAATTGCTTTGAAGGGTGGACTAGGCTCTGGCATCTGTGCACAGCTTCCAAGGGGAGTACATTGAAAGTGATTGTAGTGATATTCAGCAATGACGTATTAGCACTTTTTCTAGTATGAGTTGGTAACTTAATTGTCAGACCTTGTATATATAAAGTACAGCATAGAAAATATAGTTAATAATATTGTAATAGTTATGTAAGGTGTGGAATAGATAGGTGACTTGCTGAAGTTATCACTTTTTGAGGTGAATAAAAGTCTAATCATTATGTTGTTTTGTACATCTGAAACTAATAATAAAAATAAATACTAACAAAATAAAATAGCTACTACACATCAAATGAAAGTATCAACAAAATGAAAAGGCAACTTACCAAATAGGAGAAAATATTTGCAAATCATATATCTGATAAAAGATTTATATCCAAAATAGTCATTCTCCCTCAACTGCATATATGACTATGGTCGTATAAGATTATAATGGAGCTGAAAAGTTCCTATTGGCTACTTAATATTGTAGGCCTCCAGCTCAATGCATTATACAAATACTCACCATTATGTTACAATTGCCTATAGCAGGGGTGGCCAACAAGTCCATCGCGGTCGACCAGTCGATCACGAGGCCAATTTTGTTTAATCGCTCACAATGTCTGGGGTGGAATTCCGTGTACCATGGACTTTGAAGCGATTGTAGAAGACAAAACTTTCTAGCAATAGTTTAATGCATTCTAGGAATTTGCCAAGGTCATAAATTCCTAGAATTCTGACAGCCTGACACTGTGATCTCTGCCCACCCAGACAATACATTTTGACTTATGTGTTACACTTGTCACCGGACGCAACGCGTGAACGCAACAGTTATGACTCGACTCATCGAAGAACACAGTCAGTTAGCTTGAATATTTGGTAGTGTCATATGGTAGCTTCTTTTCTTTTGTATTAACAGTATTATTATCAATCACTATTATTTATCCTTGGTGACCACGTTGAGTTTCAATTTTTCTTCTGTTTAAAATGTAAGTACCTTTTCTTTGTTTTAAATTAAATTGCTTTTCTTACCTATCCATTTACTTGATAAGTGAGTATTCTTGGCAACAGCTCTCTAAACTGCGGTCATTACACTGAGAGAAAAATAAGGGACAGTATTACAAATATATTAGGAATAACAATAATTCTATTTAAATTAAGAAGTCAGTATTGTAAACCGTAATAAATATATTGTAACTTTAACATACTTCTTGTAAATTTGAATATATCTATATTAGATTTTAATATACTTGTATTGTTGT
>PVKE010004242.1:0-40044 GCA_004027555.1 Craseonycteris thonglongyai
TGTAACCGTATTTATTTTACTTGTTCTGTTATATTAAAAATCTACTTAAAAGCCATAGAAGATAAAGTATACAATCTTTAAAAAAAAAAAAGAGTTTTAGGGAAGAGACACAAAACAAGTTGACCTGAAGTTTCTAACTAAAGTTACTAAAAACTTCTGGTAGACTTGGTTCATAAAGAAATTTTTTTTGTTTTTTTTTTCAATTTGAATTAAAGTAGAAAGAGGAGCAAAGTCAGTAGAATAGGTAGGAGATATTGTATATGGGTAACCTAGTCACCATGGTAAAAGCATTCGAATTGAGCAATTATATTTAGTTAATTACATTTAGATCCTTCCTGCTGTACCAGTCATACATAATATCATCTTTGGGTTTTTCTTTTTTTCTTTTGTTCCATAACTACAAAGCAGAAAACACAGAAAAAGGAGGAAAAGAATTAGAGACCACAGGAAACTTCTGTTCTCTGAATGAAAGGGTACAGAGTACCGTGATTAAGGCCTAGAACTTAAGATCAGAACTGAAAAAGTGAAAGTGACCTTTTACTCTAATGAATAAATGTAATAAATCACTGTGATACTTATAAAAAATGCAAATTTATGCATATCAACATAGACATACTAAATCATAATGTCTTTAAAAAGGGCCAAAGAATCAGATGCCAGAATAGCTCAGCAGTTGAGCGCTTGCCTCACAATTGTGAGGTCTGAGGATCAAATCCCAGCCCTGGCCGATGCAAACCCATATACTGAACTGTGGTGCAACTGGTAACTGCCAGGATGGCTCAGCAGTTAAGCTTCTTGCCTCCCAAGTGGGAGGTCCTTGGTTTGACTCCCACCGCATGTGGCCCCACAACCACCATTGTAGAATGAAATTATGTCACAACTAATGATATACAACTATTGAGGCTGCTATGGGTCCTCCCTGCCTTCTCTTTTTCTCTCTCTCTGTCTTCTCTCAAACAATAAACTTAACTTTTTTTTTTAAAAAAGGGTGGGGGGCTAGGAATTTAAATTCCACTAATTTTCCATATGACTCTTGTGTAATATTTGAAATCCAAAGAAAGCCAAGTTATACTTGAAAAAAAGCTAATTGCCCTACAATAATTAGGCCTCCTTCTAACAATATGCTTGTGACCTTAGATCAAGCTCAGTAGCAAGTAGTAATAATATTTTGTGTGAGGCAGCACTAATTTTTACCTAATAGTTCAGTTTTTATAAATCTTGCAGTAGATTGCATTTTTGTGTTTATCTCTTAGGACGTGGTCAACAAAGGAATACTCATGAACCCCTTGACATACAAAGACATCTTGAATACATCTTGTGTTTCTTAAGCCAAGGGTTTCCACACCCCAGGCCACAGACCAATACCAATCCATGGCCTATTGGGAACCAGGCTGCACAACAGGAGGTGAACAGAGGATAAGCAAGGGATCAAAGCTTCATCTGTATTTATAACCGCTCCCCATTGCTCACTTTACCACCTGAGCTCTGCCTCCTGTCAGATCAAGCAGTGGCATTAAATTCTCATAGGAGAGTGAACCCTGTTGTGAAGTGTTCATGCGAGGGATCTAGGGTGAGCTTTCCTTATGAGAAGCTACTGTCTGATGATCTGAGGTGGAGCTGAGGTGGGGATGCTAGGGCTGCAGAGCAGCTGCAAATACAGATTAACATTAGCAGAGAGGTTTGACTGCACAGAGACCATAATAAATCAATTGTTCGTAGACTCATATCAAAACCCTATCAGTGAGTGGCAAGTGACAATTAAGCTGCATCTGGTGGCAGTCTTTATAGTGGCAAGTGAGTTGATGAACTTCAATTGTACAGCTGCATCTGGTGGCAGGCTTTAAGTCAGAATCTGACACTTATTTTCATCCATGCCTGGTCCATCCACTATTTTATTTACCACTTCCATCCACACCTCTTTCCTGAACTGCACACTTGTCTCAGTCACAGTTTTGGTAAGCCCACAAGCTAACCTTTGCCAAAGTGAATAAAAAACAAACATCACTGGTGGAGCTTCTTTGAAAAGGGAGAAAGACCCAATGATGATACAGCAGAAGACTCCAAGCCTGCCAACAGAAAAGAAAGCTGCATTTAAAAGAAAATACCAAGAGTCTTGCTTAAGTTATTGGTTCATTGCAATAGGTGTTTCACTTTCTCCAAGCCCACTTTGTATAATCTGTGGTACCTGGCTATCCAGTGAAGCCGTGAAACCTTCAAAACTGCTTCACCACATGGAGACCAAGCACCCTGCATTAAAAGACAAGCCTTTGGATATTATGTTAAGAGAAACAAGTCAGACTGAGAAAGACAAATTCCATATAATCTCACTTATATGTGAACTCTAAAGAACAAAATAAATGAACAAACGAAACAGAAACATTCATAGATACCAAAAACAGACAGATGGTTATTAGATGGGAAGGAGGTTGAGGAGCTGGGTGAGATGAAGGGAGGCATTAAAACGTATCAATTGTAGTTACAAAACGTTCACTTGGATGTAAAGTACAGTATGGTGAATATAGTCAATAATGCAAGAACTATAGTGTTAGATTGGTACTCGACCTTTCAAGGGGATCACTTCATAAATTATATAAGTGTCTAACTGCTAGGCTGTCAACTATAATTTAAAAAATAGTCATGGGAATATAGAGTACGGCATAAAAATATGGTCAATAATATGGTAATAACTATGTATAGTGGCCAATGGGTAATAAACTTACTAGGGTTATCACTTTGTGAGAAAAATAAATTCCTAATCAGTATGTTGTTTTGTACACCTGAAACTAATATAATTTTTTTTAATAAAAAATAAGACATATATTTAAAAACAAAAAGACAAGCCTTTGGAATTTTTCAAAAGAAAAGAAAAAAATGACCATGAAGAACAGAAATAATTATTAAGGTCACCACTTCACCAAAAAAGTATGAGAAGTGGTTTCCAGCAACAGGTTAAATGAAAGCCTACCTTTTATTATGTATTATAATGTTACAAGTACAAAAATCTACAATAGATACATATTGGCCAACAAGAGGACTATTAGACACACCAATATTTAATATAACTATGCCTTGCAAACATTTCTTGGCTGTATCATGTTTTCTTTACTTTGTGTATAACAAAACTATACAAGTATGTAAAGAAGACAGAATATGAAAACGAGAAGTATAGTCGACTATTTGAATAAGTTTGAACAATTATTTACCCCTGTTGAAGATGTCTTCCTAGATGAGTCACTGATGAAATTCAAAGGATGGCTGGAGTATGGTGCAATTTATAACTACCAAATGTGCCAGATTTGGAGTCAAAGTTTACAAGTTATGTGAATCCAATACTGGATATTGCACCACAAATATTAACTTGAAATATAAATAGTATTTTCTGCTCACATACAATTTCATTCAGTTTATGTGTCAAGGGGTTAAAGACTTTCTAAAATGGGACAAGGCATGGTTGGCTAGGAGATTTGGGTCTGGAGCTGACTTCTGTCCTTTGATCGCTCTGGGCTTTGGTTTTTTTCTTCTGTTAAATATGGGTTTGTACTGGATCAGGAACTGTGAAAGTAAGGCCAGTGAGTGGAATGAACCTGGGTAACCCATTGGAAGTGATTGGAGATGAGGCCACTGGGTAGAACTCATTGCATTTAAGGGGGCCACCACTGTTCTGCTCTAACCAAATGTTGCCAGGAAGGAATTCAGGTGCAGGATTGCCGGTGCCCAACTTTTTAAGGGAAACTGGAGATCCTATTTGTACTGTGAAATCTTATTTAACAGTTGCAGCTAATGCAAAGTATCTAACATGTAGCACAGGCCAATATTTTAAAGAGCAACTAAAATACTTTGGTTAGGTAAATTTAGCCTGTAGGCTAATTTGTGGTCCTGTTAAACTTCTTTCTAGTTCCCCAAATCCTGCTATAATATCTCCTACTTTTGTCAGCTATCCAGATCTACATTACCCTGTTGGCAACTCTGGGCACCCAGAGACAACCTAAGTAGTAATCAGGAGAAGCTAGTATTTCTTTATAGACTTAATGTTGCTTTGTGTAAAATATTCATATTAGTTTCACAAAGTGATGATCCTATGAAGATATTCAGTAGAGTAGTTGCTTGTTTGGTAGAAACTTAAATTGCCCATCCTCATTTCACATGTCATAGTTAATGACTATGTCTATATAAGTGAATTAGAATTAGATAGGTCTGAGCAATCAAATTTTCTATGATTCATTAAATGTAAGTGGTAGTGCCTATATGTCCACATCATGTACACTAACAACAGAGACAGCTAACTAGGACAAAGAAACATTTAGCTGTGTCTCCCTCTTTTACAAATTATACAGTCTTCAAGAATTGTCCTTTACCTCTCTGTATACTCATAACTCATTCAGCCTTTGAAGGTTTGGACTTTTCCTTCTGCCTTACATGTTAGATAAATTAAATACAATTTTGCTAAGTTAAGAAAACAGGCCATTGTATAAATTTACAAAATCTACTTTGGTATACATATGAGTATACACCCCATTAACTCCCCACCCTTACACATACTTGAGTATGAAAGATTCAGTTTAAGAAAGAAGTGTTTTCCTGAAGTTATTAGATTTTGACCCCTTGGGTTGAACTATTCTTTGCTTTGTGGAAGCCCTGGAAAAATTTGTGAGTTTCATCTGGCATTTTATACAATACTGACTCATTTGATATTTCCAGATTATTAAAGGCCTAAGTATTTATAGAAGAGTGTACCATCTTCTCTACTCACCCCTTTTTTTTTCAAAAGAGATCAGCTAACCAGGGATCTCTAAAGCTGAGGACACACTTGGATTGTGGTGAGCATCCTTGTTTTGCCTTGAACCCCAGGATTTGAGTAATAAAGTAATAAGACCTAGCATTTGTTAATTCTCTATGAGCCAGATGTTTTATGTAAATTATTTCTAATCTCACAACCAACCTGCAAAGTAGCTACATAGTCCTATATTACAGTTGAGGAAATGAAGGCTCAGAGATAGAAAAGGACTTGTCTGAGTGACCGAGCTGGGCTCTGAACCAATTCTGCCTGTTTCCAAACTCTATACACTGTCCATCACTTCCAGTGCCTCCCAGAGCTACAGAGTGGAGAGCGCTTTCCAGCACCCAGTTTTCTCATCTGTAAAACACGGGAGTTGGAGGAGGTGGTCATTAAGGTCTGTTTGACTTCTGACACTCTATACCGATATGTTAGGGCTTTCTGTGGTGAGAATGTGACTCATGCTTAGGAGAAATCCCTTTTGGATAGTTTCAGACAGTTCCGATACTGGCTGAGATTTTCAAACAGGATGTTGACAGGTATACTTAATAATAATCTTATCTCCCTTGCTATTTGGATTCCTGCCAACGCTTTGTCACTTGAAACAATGGAGAGCATTATTTTCTGTTAGTTTACATTCACACAAACTTACTGTGTACTGTTTCTGTTTCTTTTTCTAATCCTAAACCATGGGTTTATATTTATCCAGACTGTTGACATTTTTATGTACATTTGGCCAATGATAATACAGATTCCTAAGTCCTTTTTAAGTCCATAGTTATCTAGGTTCTTTAGAAATCACATAAAACAATGCCACATCTTCATAAAATTAGACGATAGTGACAAGATGATGTCAGAGGGCCACACTGCTAATTGCCAAGTGAACTATTAGAGTTGTGCAGTTGAGTCAGCTTAGACTGACTCCTTGTGACCGAAGAATGAGGTTCTGTTCTCAACAGCCTTGCTTAGCTCCTGTAGGCTCATGCCTATGGTTTCTTTCATGGAGTCAGTTCATCTTGTCTTTGCTCTTCCTCTTGTCCTGCTGCCTTCTATTTTTCTCAGCATTATTGTCTTTTCCAAAAATCCCTCCCTTCTCTTGATATCCCCAAAGTAGGATAGCTTCAGTTTTGTCATTTCTGCATCCAGCAGTATTTCAGGCTTACCGGTAATTTGCTCTAGGACTCACTTGTTCATCTTTATGGAGGTCCAGGGTATCCGTAGAGCTCTCTTCTAATACCATATATGAAATGTATCAATTTTTTTCTATTAGCCTTCTTCACTGTCCAGCTTTCTGCATTCATACATAGTATTTGGGAATACAAGAGTGTGAATAACCTTAATCTTCGTCTCTAATGGCATGTGTTTGCGCTTGATGATCTTTCCTAAGTCTTTCATTGCTGCCCTTCCAAATCTCAAATTTCTCTTGATTTCTTGGCTGCAATCTCCACTTGAATTGATGACTGAACTAAGGTAAGCAACATTTGTAACAATTTTGATGTCTTCGTTGTCTATGCTGGTTATATATTTCTTCTGTAGTCATGATTTATTTTTCTTTTTTTTTTTTTTTATCTTTTCACATTTATAGAGAGAGAAATTATCTTTTTGTCTTCAGTGCATATTTATTTCTATTTTACTTTTGACAGATAGAGAGAGTGACAGAGACAGAGACAGTTAGAGAACCGAACTGTGGGAACTCCCCAGTTCAGCACGTGGGTCCTGCCCGGGCCGGAGCCGGGATTCGATCCCCGGTCCTCGTGGCCTCAAAGCGAGCGCTCAACCCGCTGAGCCGTCCCGGCTTTCCCCTGATTTATTTTTCTTAATGTTTAAATGCAGTCCTCCTTTCTCACTTTCTTCTTTCACAAATGTCATTTCAAATAATTTCTACTTCCTGCCAGTGAGATGGTGTCATCTGCATATCTTAAGTTACTGATAGTTCTTTAACCAATTTCACTCCTCCTAACCCAGTTTTTCATATACTATGATCTGTGTACAGATTAAACAAATGGGGAGATAAAATACACCCTTGTCTGACACCTTTGTCTATAAGAAACCACTCTGTCTCCATATTCTGTCCTGTCCATAATACAGGTTATATATCAGGATGAACAAGTACTGAGACATGCCCATTACTTTCAGAACGGGCATAGGTTTTAATGATCCATGCAGTCAAAGGCTTTCGTGTAGTCTATAAAATATAGACTAATCTTTTGAAATTCTTTGGAGCACTAAGTCTCCAAGAACGTTTGCAATTAAAGAAAAAAAATTTTAAGATTTATTTTATTGTTTTTTAACAGAGACAGAGAGAAGGGGGAGGGCCCAGAGCAGTCTCCATAGTTGAAGTTCATCAGTTTTTGACATGGCTTTGTTCCACGCAGGTGGACGGGGGCCGCGCGTAGCTGGAACTGGGCTGGGGCCTCCTGCGTGGGAGGCATGCCCCCTCGAGCCAGGGGCCAAACTGGGGGGCAAGAACAGAACTGGGGGCCTGCTGCATGGGAAGCACAACACAGTTCAGCATATGGGTCTGCACAAGAAGGGGCCAGGATTCGATCCTCAGTCCCCAGTGCTGCAAAGTGAGCACTTAACCCACTAAGCCATCCCGGCTTCCCTGAATGTTTGCAAATAGATCCTGAGTGCCTCCTGCTTTTTTTGAGTTCCGCTTTAACAGCTGACATTTCTTGCTCTACATAAAAGAGAAGTCCTTCTAGCATCACCTTGAGCATCCCATTTCTTGCATGGGAAATGAGAGCAATCAATGGTCCTATAGTTACTGCATTCCTTGGCACCTCCTTTCTTGAAAACTGGGATGTATATTGAACGTTTCTAGTCTATAGACCATTGTTTTATTTTCCATACTTGACATATTCTTGTTCTTTTGACAGATTGAGTTTCGGTGGCTTAAAACTACCAGTAACCCATCTATTAGAGTTAGTGACGATAAAATGTATATTCTCTCCATTTCACCTACCGTATGTGTCTGATATCTGTATACCTGTACTTGCAAGTACTTCTAATTATAATGGGAATACATTTTAAGTTTGCATAGATTATTTTATGGCATTTGAAAATCTAAGCTACATCTCAATTAACGTCAGCATTTTAGATACTAAACCAATTTTTTACGTACCATAAGTTAGAAATGACTACATGTGTACTTTTCTCTACTGATAGTTCCATCCAGACATTAATCTTTCTGGTGATTAGAGTGATGTGGTAATGAAATAATGACAACAACAAAAGCACTCTCTTAATTATCTCAGAGTTGTCTACCTTTTCTTTTAAGATAATAAGGTTCTATGATGTTTATTCAGTAACTTAGTGGCTTTCTTTAGGGCTCCCAAAATGCAATGGCATCAGATAATTGTACAACTTAATTTCAATGTAAGCAACTTAAACATATTCAAATAATAATACTATAACTAATATTCTTTATATCCTCTTGCTTGTTTTAGGCTTAATAATTTACATGATATCATTCATTCCCATTTCTGATGACAATATTCTGCTAAAAACCAACACTTATTGACATTCTTCTTTATGGAAGGCAGCAGTCCTGGGTACTGTGGGAAGATACAATATGCTAAAGAGGTAAAACACACCCTCAAAGAGTTTATAGTATAATAGAAAACAAATACACAAAAATTGTTACAGAAGCTAAAAAATGGTAAATGCCATTATAAGAGCATAAATAACTGTCTAATAAGGTCTGAAGAGCTGTCATTTCACCTGAGACTTAAAGATCAAAATAATTTAGACAGGGACATAAAGAATTAGGGGAGGGTGTTCCTGGCAGAAGAAATAAAACAAAGATTATTATGACTTCTATCATTTGGTCCATTCTTTATAAGTTTTCTTCTATATCCAACTTTCTTACATGCATATCTCTCAAAATGGTTAATTCATACTAATTATTTAAGACTCATCATTCAGGAATCCTCCACCATTCAGTAGATTATAAACTTCTAATTCAATTTAAGATTTTAAAATATTCTTCTCAAGTCGTCCCCATTCTATTAATTTAATCTCCGATCACTTATTTTCACAAGTTAAAATCCTAGGAATCATTCTTATTATCTTCATTTCCTCACATCTAGTTCATCACTACATCTTATTCTATTTCTAAAGTAAAGATGACATCATTTGAGATTTAAGAAATATGGAACATAACGGGTGTCCCAAAATTCACGCAAGAAGTCATTTTGATAAAAAACACAGGTTTATAATTAAAAAATGTAAATTTTTTATTGATTCATAAAGTATACAGTATAAGGTTATGTATGGAATAGATATCGGGTAAGTGGCCCCCACGACTATCTTACAATTTAGGCACAAAAAACTGGATCATCATGTCGCAACAGCGAGCACCATTAACTGTTATTGCCTGACCAGTCTCATTTTCGAAAAAGAATGGTCCGATGATGCCTCCAGCCCCAAATCCGCACCAAACAGTGACACATTGTGGATACATTTGTTTCTCAACAATCACCTGTGGATTTTCTGAACCCCAAATGCGACAATTTTGTCGATTAACCAAGCCGTCAAGATGAAAATGAGCCTCATCGCTGAAGATGATTTTGTTTGAAAAATCAGCATCCACTTGTTGTTGTTCCATAATCCATTCAACGAACTCTATTTGCTGTCTTGGTCAGTAGGCTTCAGTTCTTGAGTCAGTTGAACTTTGTAAGCATGAAGATGCAAATCTTTCGTGAGAATACGCTGTAGAGAGCTTCTCGAAATGTCCAAGCCTTGACCACGGTGCCGAATGGATGTCCCTGGACTCTCAGCAACACTCTCACGAACTGCTTCGATGTTTTGTGTTGAACGACTTGTGGAAGGACGGCCAGAGTGTTTAAGATCACTAATTGATCGTCTCCCTAAATTTTTTCATTAATCTCTTCACAGTTGATGAAGTTAAATCACTATTCTGACCATATTTTGTACGAAAATTGCTAACGGTAGCTGCCAAACCTTCATTATTTTAAAAATATTGCTCAACAATGAAAATGTGTTGTTCTTTCGTGTAGCGCTCCATTTTTAATAATCCTGAACTGTCAGCTGTCACGCTGTCTTTTTTTCCATTGTCAACATTTTACCACACAAATGACGCAGAATTCAAATCTTATGTGAATTTTGGGACACCCTTTACATACAATGGGATATTATGAAGCCATCAAAGGAATGAAATTTTAATTATATGTTACAACATAGGTGAACCTTGAAAACATTATGCTTAGTGAAATAAGCCAGACACAAAGGAATAAGTATTATATAATTCCACATATGTGAAGTCCTATAGTAGACAAATTCATAGAGACACAAAGTAGAACAGACATTACCAGGGACCTGGAGGAAGAGGAAGTTATTGATTCATTGGTACAGAATTTTTGTTGGAGATAATGAAAGAGTTTTAGCTATCAATGGTGACATCACACAACACTGATGTATTAAATGCCACTGATTATACACCTACAAATAGTGAAAGTGATAGATATTTTTGTCATGTATTATGCCACAATAAAAAATCAAAAATTTTTGGTTAAAACTATTTTTTAATTAAATTCATTCTTTTTAATTCTACTTCTCCAGTCCAAGCCACCACCTCTTCTTACTTGGAGTATTGAAATGCTCACATTTGATCTAGTGCTGATAGTCATTACACACTCATTCCGTGCTACCTGCCCTTTATTTACTTCACTCCAGCATATTAAGTTTGTAACTATTATCAAATATATACCAAACTATTTCCCTGAAACAGTTTTGAACTTTGTATTTCCTTCTGGAGTATGCTCTTCCTCTGCCTCTCTATATGCTTGTTTCCTTCTCATATTCATGTTTCAGTTGAAATTTTGTCTCCTTCTTAAAAGGGTTTTTGTTGACTTACCTCATCAATGTGTCCTCCACTTCTATTCCAACCTTTAGTTTATATCATAGAACTCTATTTTCTTTACTGCACTGATCCCAGTTTGAAACCTTTCATCTTACCATTTGTTTATGTTGAATAACAGGGCAGGTATGTGTATGTGCCATTGCTTAAGATGGGAGGAGATAGGGGAAGATCATGATTGAAGAAGGTTTAGTTTGAAAGTTTAGATAAAAAAGAAGAAATAAAAAGTTTACTTGCAGACATGTGAATTTGGAGTTAAAGGAAGAGAGTTGGACTAAGGATATGAATTTAGGAATTATTGGACTGTAGGTAATACTTAAGACTGTGAAAGTGAAGGAGAGAATTCAGGAGGAAAATGGAAGACTCAGAAGGAGAGGAGTCCCTATACTAGGTCTTGAAGATCTTTAGAGGTTTTATAAAGTAGTATTTAACAAATTAGATAAGTAGCTAATAAGGAAGAAGGAAAACCAGGACATTGTGGTTTAACACAGGCCAGGATTTGGATATGTGTCAAGAAGAAAGGAGTGGCCATCTGTGTTGTGTGATGCTCTGAACTCAAGTAAGATGAACACAGAAAAGATTACATTGGGTCTGACGTGAAGGTTGTTGAGGACTTTGATTAGATCACCTTCAGTCAAATACCATCATCTAAATGGGGGTGGAGAGAACAAGACTGAGGTGGACTAAACTACAAATGTTAGGAGAGTGAGGACATGAAGACATTGTGTGGGGGTGTTTGTCTTAGAGTAAGAGTGGGGTAAAGGTCCTGAGTGATGAGAAATCAAGGGAAGTTTTTGTAGAGATGTTTCTATGCAGATAGGAATGAACTGGTAAAGCGGAGTATATGATGCAAGTGTAAAAAAGGGCAAATAAGTGACATACTTGGGAAGGTGAGAATCACAGGGTCTGGAGCACTAGTAGGTGGTGGAACCTTTAGTGGGAGAAGGGATACTTTCTTCACTGGCAACAAAAGGCAATCAGGAAAACACAGGTGACAACAGGAAGCAAGAATTTAGATATGTCGTGGAAAATGAGAGTCCCTATTTGACAGTCTGTGTACTCTCAGTGAATTATAGGTGAAGTCATCAGCTGGGTATAAGAGTGGAGGAGGGGAAGGAAGTTGGAGAAGAGATGTGAAAGTACAGAATAGTTGTCTTGGAGTGTGAGAAAGCAACCTACTTGGAAAAAAACTTATATCTCTTTTACCAGGAAGAGTTAAATTCTCATCTGAGGTCTGTAATCATGCAAAGTGAAGTCACCAGGCAGGTTTTGTTATTTTGTCAGTAGAAGTGGTGAGAGTGCTAGAGGGCTTCCACCAGATGCTTTCTTAAGTAAGTGATGGAGAGAGGAAATATGAATGTGTCAAAGCACTTATTTGAGAAATAAATCCTTAAATATATATAGGAAGATACGTTGAGGCCAGTTCATGGAGGGCTCTGAGTGTCAGTCCAAAAAATACATACTTTATTTCACAGGAAACGGGAAACCATTGAAATATTTCTGACTATGAAAGTGACATTATGAAAACTGTCCTGCATAATTAACTTGCTTTAATGTAGAACACTGAGATGGTTAAAGAAAAGAAATAAGAAGACCATTTGTGAAGGACCAGAGATTAGATAATCAAGATCTAAATGAAAGTAAGCAACAGTAACCTCGAGACCATTGAGGATTTTGGTATCTGTGTGAGCCAGACCGACTTGATGGAAATAGCAGGCCACAGGAGAGAGAATCCTAAGGGCTGGAGTAGGATTAGGCAGAATGGAAACCCTAAAGCAACTGGAAGCACACATATTGCGAGGGACATATCAATTAATCGTACAATGAGTTAGAATCCAAGAAGTCACTGTGAATATTGGGATTAAATAAATAATCATAAAATCATTGACTAGTAAAAGAGCCAGAGAAGGTCAGGAAGAGTTCAAGAAGTGGTGTGCACATGGGCAGTGTGTGGATTGCTGAAGGCATAGATCGTGGCCAATGCTGGCCCATAGTGCTAAATAGGACAGGGGGGCCAGGTAGTGTAAAGAGTAGAATAGAAAGGAGTTTGGAACAAATGCTCAATTCAGTTTTAGAGGATTGACCAATTTAATGACAAAGCTCTAATTTGAACCCTGAGTACTAGATTTTAGGCCACCTAAATATATGTATAGATATTAACATGAGGTGAAAAGATAAAGTAAAAAGTGCATAAAATATTGTAGTTGGCAATAAGTCAAAATCAACTTATTATAAAACAGTGCAGAAGAATTACTAATACTTCAGATCAATCCTAGGATTTGCGATTTTCTTCAGCCTGGAAACCAGGAGCTGCGCTACTGATCCCGTGGGCATCACTTGCGCTCTGATTTCCTGGTAAATCTGCCACTCAGGTTGACTTTACGTTTTTAATTTGATAAGCAAACTCTCTCAATCATCTAATTCATAAGCATATTAAGTAATAGGACACCAGAACAGAATTCCATTTAGTTTTATTCAATATTTGTCCATCCAATATTTTGTAACTATCAAGCATCATGCACTGTGCTCGGTTGTGGATACAAAAAATAGAAGACATCATCTCTGTTTCTTTTCAAGAAACCAATAGTTTATTAGTAAAGAAAGATGAAGAGGTATTTGTAATGGATGTTGTGACTACAGTGTGCACAGGATTTATGGATGCATAACTCACAGGAAGGCCAGGGAGAAGGCAGTGGGATGGTAGTGGTGATGGAGATAGTGTCGAAGGACTTTCTGAAGAAGGAAAAAAAGGGGCAGGGGGCAGAGGTATAAATAGGAGCAAAGGGTTAAGGCATCTTAGAGGGAGGAAATAAACTGGTGCAAAGCCTTCAGGTACAGAGCAGAGTAACACTTTGGGGGAAATTCCCAGAAGTTGTTTGTCACTAAAACATTTCAATTAAGTTTGGATTTTACTCATTTCACGTAGATTTTATTTCTCTAGTGTAATCTTTATTTTGTTTTTTCCCTTTCTTGATTTGAACAGTTCAAGCAAGGTTGGTTTTTGTTGTGTTTTTTGTTTGTTTGTTTGTTTGTTTGTTTGTTTATTTGTTGTTGTTTTGTTTTTTCCATTCTTGCTTAACTTTCAAAAGCACCAACTAGCATTTAATATAATGGGTGCTTATAATAAATACAGAAATAAATAAAATTTTGGCAAAATAGAATATACAAGTACATGTAAAATCAGTCATTAAAAAAACAGTAAAAGTATTTATTGCTTTATTTCATTGAATTAAACAAAAGGAACGCTGATGATCTCAGTTTTCTTCAGGAATGTTCTCAATGAAGGACCAAAGCCTTTTGATATAAGTAAGAGTGATTATATGTTCATGGGGAAGGAAAAGAGAAAACCTAAAACCACATACATCCATTTCCTTAAGAATTTACACTGAAGTGAGTTTATAGCATCTTGATACTGCCTTACTGACAAATAAATTAAGGTATATTTAATTCTGTTCACCAATATTCCCACATAGACATCTTTGTTTAAAACCCACAGCTTTTGCTAAATAAATTACTTCCACTTGACTTAAGATCGAAAGCAACCTCAAAAGAAGGACATCTTTTCTCAAATTCAATTACTGACTCATGCAGAAATGTTACGGCTATAAAAAAGTTAAGATCGGCTACTTGCATCTGAGTCTGTTGCCCCTGGATTTAAAATAGATGGATTATACAAGGTCTGCTTCTAATATTTTCTCTTCTTCTGGTACAGTTAGTAAAGATAAGCACCAATTCTCACTTTCAGAGTAGTCAGCTCTATAGTTCCCTCAATGACTCCGGACAGTCTGTTGGGTCTGTGGCTTTACATTCTGCTAACCTTTGCTTCTAAGACCTCAAGACGCTTGGCTATGATACACAAGTAAAATCAGGTACATAGTGTGGCATTTCCACTCTCTCATGCAATTCTATTTGAACTCTAAGTATATAGTAACAATATATCTAGGATTCTGCAGCTCAGTCCTGATTTCAAATATTTTTTAGTATGAGTGTAATTTTATGTTAGAACTTATGTCAGGCAGTATCTTAATTTTTAGTTCCATAATAAGATACCACTATAGATATATGAGATTTTAAAATTTAGAAATGAAAAGAGTATTATTTTGAGAGTTCTCACTTTAAAACTCCAAGTAACTTTAAATAAAGTAGTAAATAAAAATTATACATAACTTCAAATGAAAATGAATAGTGTCTGGTGGTGATATACCTTACAAGATATAAAAGCAAATTGAAAATTAACTACCTTTCATTAGAAATTTGCTTAGCAACCTCGGGTAAGACCAGAGGTTTCAACACTTATCCAGAGTTAAAAAGACCTATTCCCTATTTAAAGAGGTATTGAAATTTTTACTCTGGTTGGCTGGGATAAAGGAACTGGTAAAGACTTTAAAATTGGTTGATATATTGTGGGTCAACTTAAAGGAGAAGACTTCTACTTGAGGTCAGAGTAGTATTATAGACAACTCACTGTGATAAAAATTTTGCCATCCTGTTATAAGTTTAGGAACTTCAGAAGAATTTGGGTAATATTAGGATTCTGTAGATCTTAGTAATTTTTATCCTATTGACTTAAGTCTTTTAAGTGCTTGTTCTGCCTTTGAGGACTCATAAACACTGTTTTAAATTAATTCATGAAGCATACATGTAATATAACTTGGCCACAGAAATTAATTTTTTGGAGTTACATAATTGATCAATTTATAAGAAAAAGTTTAGTTTGTAGGGGGAGGGCGCCTTCCCTCCTTCTATTCTAAATTCCCTGAAATAAAAACAGAACTTCTACCTTACTCATTGGGGACGGCCAAGGAAAACAGTGGCCTTTGGACTATGTCTAGACCATCTTTGTGGAGCAGATATTCAAACAGTGCATCCAGGTTGAGATGGCATGGCAAGATTTCCAGATTTTACTGGAAAATCAGAGCAGCAATTCCAGGCCTATATTCTGGAATTAAGGAAAGCATCCGCAGAAGAGCTATAACATGCTCAGATCTTGCAGGTATCAATTATTACATCTCCACGACTCATGCATTTCTCTTGGATCCAGCTGCATATTAAGCAAATCAGGAACATGCTATTTCTCTGATCTTTTCTTGTTATTTTTTCTTAGTTATATGATCTTTGTTCAATAGAGAGAGAAGAGGGAGGGCCCAGATCAGCCTTCATAGTTACACGCCATTAGTTATCCACATAGTTTCATTCCACAGGTGGGTGTGGGGCCCTGCGGGGCGGGAACTGGGCTGGGGGCCTCCCACATGGGAGGCACTCACCAGTTCAGCATATGGGTCAGCACCGACTAGGCTGGGACTCGATCCCTGGACCCCAGGGTGCAAGGCAAGCACTCACCCTGCTGAGCCATTCCGACATCCCCAAGGTAATAATATCTTTAAAAATAAATATTCTTCCAGACTATCACAATGCCCATACTAGTATTATCTAATATGTACATAAAAATATATATCTAACACTATCCCACTAGCCAGAAATAAATCCTGTGCAGCAGAATCTTGTTATCCTCTCTAAATTTGATTTGATGAGCTCAAGCTCCAGAATTATTCATTCATTCCACCAAAATGTTTTATATGATCAAATAGCTGTCCTCTAACTTGGACGTTCTATGAGGAAACACTGAGTCACTAAATAAAATAATATTGAGGTTTGGGGGGAATACAGGAGAGAACATTCACTTTTTCTACTCTGGTACCAAGAGATTTGTACCAGAAATAGCTGCACATGTATTGACAGCTGTCTGACCATTCTTAGCAACCCAAAGTCTCCAGTTCATCTTATGCTGACAAATAAATGCACATCTGCCTATGTTTGACAAAGGAGGGCTCACTACTTCTCTGCACATTTCCTGGAAGGAAGAGTCTTTCTTCTCAGCTCTAGTCTGGGTTGTTTAATAGCATTCCCAAAAAGCGCATTCTCTTCTGGTGAATACAGTAGTCACCGTGGTTAAGCAGGAAACCCTTGAAATTGATCAAACTCCAATTCCCATGTGCCTTGTCTAACCTTTAGCTGGTACTTATCCTTTCATCCAACTTCTTTGAATACAGAAGCTAGGAGAATTTTTTTAAAAAACAACCATTCCTTAGGGATGGACAGAAGGAAGGGAACACCATTTCCTGATAATCCTAGAATTCCAAAATTAGCCTTAAAAACAAAGGAGGGAGGGGACCTTGACATCATTGAATTCCCACAG
Organism: Craseonycteris thonglongyai; assembly: GCA_004027555.1. Taxonomy (NCBI): domain Eukaryota; kingdom Metazoa; phylum Chordata; class Mammalia; order Chiroptera; family Craseonycteridae; genus Craseonycteris; species Craseonycteris thonglongyai. The sequence goes on from PVKE010004242.1 coordinate 16,852, forward strand.
CTGGTGGAGCTAGCAAATACTGGACCCTAACCAAAAATTTCAGAATGGATCTTGCCCTTTGTTTATTATAAATAATAGATTTCCAGACCTGTTGCAAAGGAAGGGCCTTAATATGCAGTTTGAAAATGATAGGGAGAGAAAGGAGAGAAATTCTGTACTTTCCTGACAAGATAAAACAGATCTTCAGTTCATGGCTCTTTTCTTTAAGTTTATAAAGATTAAGTAGAATAGATTAAAGGAGACCATGAGAGATATTTTTTATCTTCTGTCTGGAAAATTTTTCATCTTCCTTTATCTGATAACTTTCCTCGGCCCTTGACCTCTGGCACGTGATTTAGGTGTGGGCAATGATAACCTCTCATTCGTTGCCTTGGCCACAGTGATTGATCCATGGGTAAGAATGTGATACAAGAAGGGTTAAATTTCTTCCCTGAGATTTCTGTACAGTTCTATGAGAAAGAAGTTCTATGCCCTAGAACTGGGTACAAATTAAGTTTCTTTGGTTGCAAATATTATAAGCCAATGCTGACTACTTTAAGCAATAAATAAATAAATAAATAAATAAATAAATAAATAAACAAGAGTTTATTGAAAAGATATGTTATAATAGCTTTCAGTATTGAAGAAAGGCTTAACAACCAGAGTTTGTAAAGGCAGCATTAGGGATATAGATATCAAAAGCTAACAGACAATTTCTTCAGGGGGCCAGGGTTCAATCTCCAGGATGAATCAGCTCTAGTCTTTTTTTTTTTTTTCTCCTTCACTCAACTCAGCTCAAGATGCAAGTTTCTGGCATCTGGATTGGCTCTGTTAGTCACTAGCCTTTTTCTGGGTTAAGAGGGAAAAGGTCACTATAATTGACAGTCACACAGGACTAAAAAGAATGGAAGAGGAGTACTTCCCTCAAAGAAAAATCGTGCTTCTGTTACAATAGAAGAGGGAAATGGTTGCGCGCAGGCAGAAACAGATGTTCAGTCTATTGACTGTTCAGCCAAGGTGGCCAGGGTCTTTCCTGCTCTTTGCCTGCAGGAGCTCAGATGGGACCAGTGGAATGAAGAGAGCCAGGAACCCTGTGCTGAGCCTTCTTGCCAGCCTCATGACCTAGTCAATTTTTTTCTGCTCAAAATAGTTTTATTTTAGTTTCTGTCACTTGCAAGTAACAAAGTCCTGAGCAATGCCTAGTTTTTACATGAGTGATTTTTAGACCTAGAGGTCTCTAGAACGCTTTTTGAAAATCAGAACATTTCTTGAGATCTTCATGCGATAAATCCCTAAGTTTTGCAGGGACTCAGGGGACAGTTGTTTATTCTTGAGGAAACTTCTGAAATCAGGGAGATGACTGACTTTGGAGTTCTACTTCAGAAAGCAACCCTATTTCAGGAAGACTTTGGTAGACAAAGGAAAAGAAAATCTGATAGGCCATCTCTGAATAAGACTTAGAGATTATACAGATAAATATATGTTATTGGCATGGGATAAATATTAAAATTCCTTAGCAACATGTTATACTTAAAAAGAACACCTTGGGGAAGCTGGAATGGCTCATGGGTTAAGAGCTCACTTTGCAGACCCGGAGACCAAGGATCAAATCCCAGCCCCAGCCCAGGTGGACCGATATGCTGAACTGGGGTGTGCCCCAGTTCAGTTCTTGCCGGGGCCTATACCGGAGGCTCCCGGCCCAGTTCCTGCCCTGCGCAGCCCCGCGCCCACCTGTGGAGTGAAACTATATGGAAAACTAATGCTGTCAACTATGGATACAGCTCTGGGGCCTCCCCCTTCTCTCTGTCTGCCTGTCTGTCTGTCTGTCTGTCTGTCTGTCTCTCTGTCAAAAAACAATAAAAATAAATCTTGAAAAAAAGGAGCACCTTGGAGTTATCACTCCTATCTTCTCTAATTTTTCCTGTTGTTAATTGCTAGTGTTTGTTGGTTTAAATGTAAAATATCTCACCTTGGAATAGTTTCTGTCTCTGAGGATTGAGTATGCTTAAAAGAAAACCCTTTTCTGTTGATATAATAACATGTGTGTATGTGGGGGAATCTCCACCTTTTGTTTCCCTTAGTTCTTGTCACTTTCTGTCAAGGCAGTAATACTCTTGGCAGCAAAAGGTGGTACAGGCTGCCTGCTTCTACTTTGACTAAATATCAGACCGAGCCTCATGCAGTCTGGTGACATGAGCAAGGAGCAGCACTTTTTGACAGTCTCAGCAGCAGAAACAATGAGATCCCGACCTTCCTTGTTACTTCCTTAGGAAACTTTAGGTAGACTGGTGAAATAAATATCTGAGTGGTAAAGAATGGTTGTGTGAAGAACTATTGGTCAAATAACTGGTTCCTGGTCTGGAAAATTGCAGCCTTTCAAAGAGCTGGGCTAAGAGAAAGTAGGAAAGGAAAGGATGGCAGTTTTCAAACAATCTCTATATAAATGCACAGCTATTTAAGACTGGCCTTACTCCAATAAATATTAATATGATCTCTCTCTAATGCTTGGAATTCTACCAAGTCAAGATTTTATTTAGGCCCAAAGCACTCTCATTAAAATACACTTACCCTGGACAGGGTTTTATTCATTACTTCTTAGTGAATATTGCTTAATTGTTTTCCTAATTCAGATAAAATTCACCGCACATTTTAACCATTTTAAAGTGTACAGTTTGCTAGTTTTACTATATTCACAATGTTATTCAACCAATGTCACTATCTAATTCCAGAACATTTTCATTACTCTCAATTCCCTGTTTTCTTAACACCTGGTTGCAACCGGAGCTTTAATCTCGAGGCAGTTTATAACAGGAGAGATAAAAAGAGAGATAGAAAGTTTACCCAGAGGTGAACATCTTAATAAAATATACTTTAAAATATTGGTTAGAATCGGCTCAGGTGTCAAAGAGATATCTCTCCTGATTCTCTTAAGAAAATAGGATGTCTGGATGGCCAGGAAACCTCAGCGCCTTAGCACTTGCTTCGTAATAAAATCATGTCTGTGGTTTGATTCCCGGCCCTGGCCCTGGCCCATGCAAACCCATACGCTAAACTGTGGTGCAACCGGTACCTGCCAGGATGGTTTGGTGGCAAAGTTTCTCCCCTCCCATGCAGGAGGCCCTGTGTTTGGTTTCTGCCCCACTTGGCCCAACATCTCAACATCTACCTGTGTGGAACAAAACCATTGACAACTAAAGACGTACAACTATGGAGACTGCTCTGGGCTCTACCCACCCCTCTACTCTCAAACAAAAAAAAAAAAAAAAAAAAAAAAAAAAAAAAAAAAAAAAAAAAAAAAAAAAAAAAAAAAAAAGAGAAAGAGAGAGAGAATATAGGACAGCAATACTAGTGTGATTCTTAAAATTAATGAGGCAATGTTTGATAAAATCTGGTGTCACTGAAAATTATTGATGTCAATCCTATTATACAAGCCTTCCCTCAATGATTATAATTATATTTATCCTCCCCTGGATAAACCTGCCCCAGGATGTACCCGCACTACCTGGGAGTGTCTTCTTAATGAGAGTAAAACAAAGAGATGACTTAAAAGTTGACTTGGCTTTCACTGGGACAAATGGGAACATGCATATGGGGTTAGACACCTTATTTGGTATACTAGCTGTGCATATTAAGAGAGATGAACTAAAAGAAAAAAAGAAATCCCAAAGCATGTATTGCCTTTATACGCTAGCTGAAAATCTGTAAACCTGGTCCCTGATAGTTCTGGTCAAACACAGGAACTTTTATCAGAGCAAGTGACTTAATGCTTATGAGCCAACAAAAGGACTTAGTCAATAAAGTCTGCAAAGTAACTTTGTCCTCCTAAGCCAAAGGAAGCAAAGATTGTTTTGAAATTTTACCTTAAGTTATTGCGTACTGAGGTTTACCAAAAGGTAGACTCAAGCTTCGAAAGGGTACAATAGGCATTTCACTGAATTCTGCTAGTAAATAAAGCCGTAAGCACTTCAGGTGCAGGCTGTGGAAATGACGGAAGGAATCTGCCCTGGGCTGTGATTATTTGCACAAAGTAAAATCAACAAACAACACTCAGGCTGTAAGTAAGTTTCCTGCTGTGCCAGTTTTATAATAAAGGTGTTTTTCTTTTCAGTTGAACTTTCCATTGACTTAAATCATTTATTTCCGAGGAGGTAATTTAAGTACATAGCCAATGAAATAGTTTACTGTGCTTATGTAAAAAAAAAAAAAAAAAAAAAAAAAAGAAAAAGTTTGGTAGCTCTCTGTTTCATCAATTTGAATATGCTTAAAAGTATTCCTAATATCCTGGAACATCCCTCTGATCAGAAGGCTGAATGGCCTTGCTTAGCACATAAACCAAACAAGGATAAAAAACATAGCACATTTGGGTGAAAAGAAATTTTAATTCATTTGAAAATACCTCAAATATCTTAATCTGCTTGTTAGAAGTATAGGTATCAGTTTGTAACAACAACAGAGAAGTAGCTTTATGTTAATCCAGTGAACACGTCATTTAGAATCAACACTTTTTTCCCCTCTTGCAATTATAATCGTTACAATCAGGCAGGCCTCCAGAGTAGCCGACTGTAATGTCACTTGATGGAGGCTGAAAGGGGAAACCTTTCCCAAAGTGGTTCACTCTCTCTGTATTCTGAGGTCTGAAATTAGACCACTGGACATTTATTTCTTAGATTATGAAGACCTATCCAAGAAGAATCTATTTAAAAAGCGCAAATACTCACGGGGGAGTGACTCATTAAGCATTACCTTATGTTTTAACTTGACCACTAGCTTAGAGCATATTGGACATGTTGGTTTTGCCCTTCACTCTTCTGGTCCTTTTTAAGGAAGAGCTTTTCTCCCAATCCAGCCTTGTGCTTCCGGTGAGAGCTATCAGTCAGGACACTCTTTGTCTCCACTCTATTTCCCTTTACCCCACGGTACCCAAGCCAGCACAGAGTTCTTTCTTGTTCTTTTTCTAACTGGAGCTGGTGGAGAAATGCTGCCTTTCCTCTCTGGAGGACAGATAAGGAGGGCAGACCTTTGCTGCTTTTGGCCTTGTTTCCAGTCTCTTCTGACATCCTGCTTGACAGAATGAAGTCTCAGTGCAGAGAAGCAGAGATGAGAGGCACAAAGTGATATCTGAGGCCCTGAATCCGTGGACTCCAGGACTAATGGCATGCCCTTTCTTAGTTTGTTTACAGTTGTGCCAATAAATCGCCCTTTCTCCTTAAGCTATTATGACTGGGGCATCTGTCATTTGCAAACAAATGTCTGAGAACTAAAAACAAACATTTTATAAAAGAACACTAGATAAGTAGGGAAGGGGTGGTGTTCTGGTGGAGGAATGTGTGTGGGAGGTGGGTCAACCCTAATTGTTCTGTGGTTAAATGAGGGTCATTGTGTGTTAAAGTTACCGACATCTTTTCAGACTTTCAAGTGAATTGAGAGGTAGGGCAAGATGACCAAAGTTTCTGAGAATGAGAGCTAATATTACTTTGGGACGACAATGGCCTTGACAATCTCCGGACTGCACGGGACCCATGGGAGAGTAAGAAGGTACAAATATGTGACTTAAGACCTTGTTCTATATGTCAGGCCACTGATTCAATTTCTCCACCAAATATGAGAAGCCATATGTAGGTCCAAAAGGGTCACTGTTTTCAACCATAGTTGACCTTGGAAAACCTGGTTTAATTTAAATGTATGTATGTTCATAAAACGTTAGGGTTGTCTTTAGTTTCTGTTTTTGGTCTGTATTGGTAGTGGTTTTTTTGGGTTTTTTGTTTTGTTTTGTTTTGTTTTTTAAACAGAAGTATAGAGAAATAATAGGCAAAGAAGGAAAGCTTGGGTTTAATGTTTTCTATTCTCTCCCAAACCATTAGAGTCCTGGTACGTCAGTGTTCTTTTAATTGTGATCTATCAAAATACCAAAGGGAAAAATTTGTCATTAGACAGCAGATGATATTATTTAATTAAAAAAAAATGAGAGTAATGAGAATTAGATACCTTGCAATTATATCTTTTTCCACTATTAAAAATACAGTGAAGTGGAAAACTCTCAAACGAGCTGGAGAACTTTCCCCAATGTGCTATACTACCACTATCAACTTTTTATTATGCAGCCAATTTGAAATCTGGCTATGATGCTTTACCATAAAGACCTTTTACATGGCTAATAATTCTCTAATGAATTTTATTCTTTTAAACAAATTCATAAAGTATTTTTATTTTGTTTTGTAGGAAGAGAAAAACAGATTGACTTTCAGCATGTGTTTCAAGGTGACTGACTGTGTTACATGTCCTTTCAACCCTGGGAAAGTGTTATTCAACATTGAAAATTAAAACCAAACTCATATTAAAAGCTTTACCGTGTGGTCAGGATGGGAGTGTCTCACTTTCTGAAGCCACGACATAGCCTACTTCCTCCTCCTCCATTTATTTCCACAGTCCTCTTTTTCCAGAATGACTTATGAGTAATAAAGGAAGCCGCAATAAGAACAATGGCATGTTCCTGGCTTTACGAGACTGCCACACATCAAAGGAAGACAGTTATCCCAGGGCACCACAGTTTTGCAAGAGATCCACCAGGCAGACAAAGGTGGTTTGATATCCATGCTCCAGAGACGATGAAATAGCCTGGCCATGTGGGAGCGACAAGGCACTTTGGGGGAGGGTAAACCTCTCTGGAGGCGACTGCCCAGGTGTTGCTCACAGGCCTCTAACCCAGGGCAAGGCAATCAGCATCTCTAAGCTTCTGCTTATTCTTGTAGAATCCATAAATGTACTTACTTCTGAGAATTCAGTACACATGAAGTACTTAACAAAATGACTAGCACATAGTTTCAGATGATAGTCTGTTATTGCTAATCATGACCATCTGAGGTGGCTTTTTTTTTCTTTTTCCTAATGTGTGTATATAGTCTCTTAGAGAAGATTGAAAAAGTCCAAACCAAATTGGCTATTAAAATTTTTCTGAACCACCCAGATTTGATCCCCAACCAGCCTTCCCTGCTTGTTTCTGGCTCATTTGTCTATTGTTATTAATAAAATACTATTTTCTTTCTTTCCTGTGCCTGTCTTAGTGGATAAGCTTGTCTATACTTTTAGACAAGCTCCTCTTGTTGCCCTACTCCAGAGCCCCAGCCCTGGGGAACTTGGGTCTTCCTTCCTAGGCCCTCCCCTTCCCTCACTGCCACCCAGCTTGTATAAGGACACTTATCAGCTCAATTTCAGTCCAGCTCTTCAGCTTCGGGGACTTCCCTTTAAAGAGCCGCCACTTATTCATTCATTCTCTGCCTTATAGTGAAAGTGAACCCAGTCTGGAGCTAGTAGTTTTATGTGCTGTTTCCATTCATGAAGATTGGAGTTCATGCCAGGTCACCATGCTGCTGGGCCACTATGCTGCCTGGCCCTGTGGCCTTACTTTTTGCTTTGTTGCCAATAAAACTATATACATCACCCAAGACTATAGTCCAGGACAATCGTCACGTAGTGACACTGACCTCTAGGGGTTGGCTTTCCTTCACGTAGTGTCTTTACCGTCTCACTCAGTTCCAGGATAATGGCAGCGTCTTGCTGAGCTGTTGCCAAATCCATTTGTAGCCTTTTGAGCACCCTTTTGTGCTTTAGTTCCTTAAAAAGCAAGAATTTCCATCAGTAGAGACAGGTACATCAAAGGAATAAAAAGAACTAATGATGTCTGAACAAACATGGCCTTTGAAGCCTGGCTTCGATTACATGCTCCTTATTTATCTAGATCGAGTCCTGTCTGAGGTCTGTGAAACAGAGTGTGTGTTCCTGTCAGAGTATTTGAATCCCCAACAATCAAAGCCTACTCTCTGCATCATAATATCTCTTACCCTCTTGAAGGGTTTTTGTCTAGATCTGAACCTTGTATTTTGGTTGCTTATCATAGAGGCAGTTAGAGAAAAACATTAGTTGGTTGTTGGCATTTTACCACTGAGGAACCAGTGCCTAAAGGTATGTGATTTTTTTTTTTTCCAATCCGTAAGTAGACTCCCAAAATAGTCAGAGTCTTGATTCTTCCTCATTTTTTCACCCTAACACCAGAATGGCTTGCATTCAAATAAATTCTACAGGGTGTAATGTTACCATAAAATGCTGATGTTTGCAGATAGTTATGATAGTATCTATCTATAGGGAATGTGGTCAGGGGTAGGAATGGTTTTCAAGCCATCAAGGAAAGGAATCCCTTGCTATAAAATAGCCTGATTATGATATCTAAACCTTTAAAAGAACTACATTAGGAAGTTGGCACATAACAAAAGGATTCACATTGAGACTTTATGGCTAGAAGGCTCCTTTTATGGATTTCAAAATGAATTTGATTTGTGAAAATTGGATTTATCTGCAACTAAGTTGTCTATTGTGAAAAATGCAGCGTTTGCACTTTTGTGTTGCTCACCTTGCCAAGTCTTTGTGGGCTGGTAATTAGAAAGCCCAGAAACTAAATCACTAACTTCCTTATCAGACATAAATCTCAAGATAGGGAAAGGAATGGTTTCCGCTCCTCGGGGAAGATGGCGTTCCTTGGTCTTTGAAAGCAGTACTCTTGGGCAGTAAGGAGTCAGTCCCTTTTTATGAGAGTGAAGCCTATAAAATCAGTTTATGAAAGATGGGATTAGATAGACACAATCTTTCCATTTTAAGGACAAGTTCTCTTCCAGGCCAAAGCAGGAAGATTAGGACTTTATAAAAGCATAATGAATGATATACATACAGCTGAGAGGGAATGCGTTATTCAAAGGAGAACAGTCATCTTGGAACTTTTTATAAGGGAGTCGGAGGGGTAAAATTTGGCAGGGCTCCTCCAGTGCAGTCCAGGTGAGAGGTGCCCTGAGCCATAACATGTGTGCCTAGTCCGTCTATACTAACTACTACAGTGGTAGTTAGTATTCACATGCTCATTTAATCATTGTACTAATTATAAAGCATTCCTTTGATGTCAAGCACTGTGCTGGCCAACTGTTGAACCATTAAAGCTGATAAAGTCTCTGCTTTAGGTCACGAAGACCTTCTTACTACTTTCCTCCTCTGAGTTATTCACCAAAACTCTTCACGATCTGACCTTGTCATGTAAATTAGGTCAAGGGAAGACTGAACTGATCAAGAAATGCATGTGCCTGAGTATTTATTTGATAGTTATGCTTCTCATAGTAAGTTACAGTAGACTCTCAGTTAACTGGCACCCATGAGGATTGGTAGATGCTGGATAAATATAAGTAGACTCTCAGTTAACCAACACCCATTCTGGATAAATGTGTTATTTCTTTGATTTTTTTTTTTTTTTTTTTTTTGGCCAGTTGCCAGAGTGCTGGTTATTTGAGTTCTGTTTAATGAAGAGTCTACTATATTAAGTTGGAATGCTAATCTATATCTCTCTCTTATAAATTGGTTTGTATCAGCTCGTTCATGAGGACCTTGTCCATCCCACAGCTGTGAGGCCAGTGTGGTCATCAGTTACCTTTCCTGATGCTACTTCAAGACTACTCCATGCTCAGATTTTTCACACTTTTCTTTTACCACTTAGAACTTCAGGGATAAAAAGTGGGAGGAAGAGTACAGAAATAAAAATGGAGAAAGTGGAGGGAATGAGGAAAAGAATAGCAAGAAGGATTCAGAAGAGAGTGCTAATGAAAAGTATAAAAAAACTGATGGTGATATATATGCATGCTGAAGTGTTAAGGATTAGATGTACTGATGAAAGTAACTTACACTGATATGTATAAAATGGGAAGATTGGTTGATGGGTAGGTAAACTCATAGATATGTGATAAATTGAAGATAGCAAAATGTTAATTATAGTGTACAGTATTGGGGTGTTCACTATAAAATTATTTTAACATTTCTGTATGTTTGGAATTTTTCATAATAAAATATTGGGAAGAAAAAGTACTAAAGATTTTATTTTCTTACATTGCCCCTACTTTAATGTTTTTTGGGGGGTGGAGGATCAAAGTATGAAATTTATCTCTGACAGAATAGGATTGCAAGGTGCTATTTGGATCCAAGGTCAACATAGGCAACATGCTTCCCATTGTGAGAGGAACTTTGTCATCCGGGTAGGGATGGAGCTGCTGGGCATTGGCAGACCTGTCACCCTGCACCTAGCATGAGGCAGAGCCTGGCCAGGCACTTGTAGCCTGGAGGAGGGAAGAACCAATATGTCCTGCGCTACCTGGTCTAAGCTCTTCTAGTGGCTGCCTGTGTTCCTCCGCTTGTGGCTCCATCTTCAAAGAACATCGCTCCAATCTCTGCTTAGTCATCATGTTCTCTTCAGTCCCCCACTTTCTTTAATTCTTAATAGACGGTATTCAAATTTTGTAATCATGTCCCATCTGTTCATCCGTGGATAAGTATTTTTCTAGAAACTGCTCAAAGTAGTCATTGATGGTATACAAACAAACAGAAACAAATAAATGCAACTTGGTGAGAATGAATGGCTGATCACTAGTTGCCAGCATGGTGTCACTAAGAAAGTCTTATCAAGCACATTTCCATTTTGATGAGATGACTTGATGGGTAGTGTGCAGGACCTCAGTGGGAAGATGGAACTTCTCATTATCAGTTCAATATTTCAACTTTTAAATTAAAAATGTTAACTCATTTAAAAAACATTCTAATTTCTTTTTTTTAATTAAAAATGTTTAATGTAAATAAATAATTTTGCTTAATACAAAACCAAAACATACTCATTTTAGAAAAATTAGAAAACATAGATAAGCAAAAAAAAAAAAAAGAAAATAACAAATACCCTTTGTCAAATGATGTGGAATGAAGTATTAGAGATAACACTAGTGATACTTCACTGTACCTATATTCTTTGCAAACTTTTCTAGGCATCTGAACACATACATATTTTTGTAAACAAAAATTGGACCATTTGGAACACATTTTTTTTAGTTATCAATATGTTGTAAGCATCCTTATGAATTAATATATATTTATCTGCAACATTTCTAGTGAATTAATAATTTTCCATTAAAACATTCTAATTTCTAAACTACCTTTTTGTCTTTCTCTTCTGGTGATTATATGTTCTGTCCCTTACTGTGATAATAGTTGTATATTTTCCTTATGACCTAAGAAAGAAACTGAGGATAGTGAGTTTGGAGAAGACAGTATCAGGGGAGTCATGACGGTTGACTTCTGTTATCTAAGGGACTATACCAGAGGAGAGAAAGTTAAGTCGAATAGCATTGTTCTAGAGATACCATGAGGAACAATGGGTAAAAAACACAAGGAAGCAGATTTTGACACAGCACAAGAAAGCAACCTCCAACAATCAGAGCTGTTGCCATACAACAAGATAGGATGGGTGCTGGCAAAGGCTTCCTGTTCTGGGAGTGATCCAGCAGAGACTGGGTGAACATCTTTAGGCAGGCCCATTGTGACCTCTGGGACCTGGGTCAAGAGGTCATTGAAGGTCTGGCTTGCCCCCAATTCTTTCTACTTCTGGCTTCCTCCAGCTCCTACGAGGCACAGTACATACATAAATGGACACCTCAGCCTTCATAGTATCTAAGGTGGGTATTACAGTTTGTCAGGGAATTAAGGATAATTCTGGTGAGATGCTAGATCAGAAAGCCAAGAAGGCTTGGAGTTCCCTTAGAATTCAAGGGCAACATGACTGGAAATACATAAACTTTATTATTATAAGGAAAACGGGAGGGGAAATTTCAATTTTAAAAATTAAAGAAAGGACCTAGATTGGTTGCTTCAGGGGTCTGTTAGACCCTTTTGGCTGCTCAGCTCAATTTTAAAGTAGTTTAACATCCTTGTCTTTTTTTCTTCAGCTAGAAGCATTGTGTGCCACTAATTCATAGCTCTAACCAAGCCCTTCGGGCATTTCTAAAAATTGAATTTGCCAACATGCTCTTTTGTTAGTCACAGACATGAAATGATTTCAGCAATGATAATATTTTCCTTTGCTTTTTTGGCATTCTCTAGCTCGGCAACCGAAGTGTTGTACTTGAATCTAATGGAGTCTGTCATGGTCTCCTTAGTAACTAGGAGTTTCTCTTGCTGATTACCAAAAGGATAGGAAGGCTTTATAGCTTTGAGGTAAATTCCTATTACCTTGCTCTTTTCCTACTTCTCCTACATGGTGGACAGAGAGAGGAAACCATGTATTTGTGCAATATTTTGAAAAGGAAATATCTATCTGTATCACATTGCTGAATAGCTTGCACTTATACCAAGTCAGTGGGAATTAGAAATAATCAAGGGACTATTTATAGAAGAGTTACAACACAGTTGCCAGCACTGTTTAAAATGTCTTGATCTTTCCACATACTTTAAATCATAGCTTCAGATGCTAAGGCCGGGCTCTGTCAACTGTTGGCCATGAGAAATTGGGCCACGCACATGACACCTCCAGGTCCTAGGACCCATTTCATACAGCCTGTGAGGATTAAGCAGCATAGCACATGCATGACAGCACCCATACTATGCTTGCCCTGTAGTAACTATGGATTTCCGTTTTTGTCATTATTGCTTGAAACACATGAGGGGAAGTCTCAACACTCCACCAAAACACTAGAGGTATCTTTGTCACATTTTACAGAAAAGAAATTGTCTTTATCGAAAGCAAGCAATTTGTCTTCTTTTCTTCTTCCTCCTCCTTTTCCTCTTCCTCCTAAATGAAGTTCTCTGTGTGATTGCGTTGATCTCCTCTTCATTTTGTATAAGTAGACAAAACTTAAGGTCTTAAAACAGACATGCAAATAGCCTTAATCCACTTTCTTGCCAGAGCTGGCCCAATGCCTAAGCAAAGTAGGTGGCTGCCTCTGTGGAACCATGTGAGAAGCACTCTAGGGCCCTACGTCTTGCTTCTGGTGGCATCTCTGTCTTGGGCCTGCCACTGCCTGCCACTACAAGGCTTCTTCCCATTCAGTCTAAAATCGACCCCGTTCAGCCCACCTTCCTTCCCTTAGATAGAACAGAGACAGGTGTTATCTCCAGAAGATCACAGAAAAGGCTACCGGTAATATACAGAGTTTGGTTTGAATACAGAAGGTAGAGACAGATGTCCCCTTTCACGTCTCTTCTAAGAGCTCATCAGTAATAATGAAACTGATAAAACTGATAGTAGCATTTGAATACAACTTGGCTTTAAAAATCAATTTCACACCTCTTGTTTTGTATGTGTACTATCCTCAGGTGAACATTTTTAAAAGGCCAGGGGTGGCTAACATGTGCCATGTGTGTTTCTTCCTTCTCCATGGCAGTCCTTTGATTTGGGGAATCTTTCCCTTTGGGTTGCACACCTGGCTTCACAATTCTTAACTGACGTTGATGATTTGCCCAAAGTCACAGCTCGTAAAACTGCAAGAAGCAGGACTCAAAGCAAGGTTTTCTGACTCCTCATCTCAGTGGGTTTTTCCTCCACTATAGCACGTTGTTCCTTGTCCATCAGAGTTGAAGGACAGTTGGAGGAATTCATGATTGGAAGCTGGAGCAGTAGCTAAGATCCGTAAGGTCTCAGGTCCCAATGTCAAAAACAGCATTGGAAGCTGGGATGGCTGAGTGGGTTAAGCGCTCACTTTGCAGCGCCGGGGACGGGGGGTAGAATCCCAGCCCCGGCCCGTGCGGAACCATGTGCTGAACTGGGAGCTCCCCCAGTTCAGTTCTCTCTCTGTCTCTGTATCTCTCTCTCTCTCTCTCTCTCTCTCTCTGTCAAAAATAAATAAATATATATATTAAAAACAGCAGTTATTTAGGCAGGCAGACTTTCCTTAAAACCCTTCTTACAGAGCACCAAGGATTGGCCTCAGATCATTTTAAAGATTTATTTTTATTGGTTTTTTGACAGAGAGAGAGACAGCCAGAGAGAGACAGAGAGAAGGGGGAGGGCCCAGAGCAGTCTCCATAGTTGACAGCATTAGTTTTCCACATAGTTTCATTCCACAGGTGGGAGAGGGGCTGCGCAGGGCATGAGCTGGGCCGGGAACCTCCCTCATAGGCCCTGGCAAGAACTGAAGTGGGGGCACACCCCAGTTCAGCATATGGGTCCACATGGGCCAGGTCCGGGATTCAATCTTCGGGCTCTGGGGCTGCAAAGTGAGCGCTTAACTTGCCGAGTCATCCCAGCTTCCCCAGGTCATTTCAAATAGTACATATTGGGATTACATTTGAAAGAATGGAGAGTCTTTAGGTGATTGAGATCCTGTTAAATTCAAAGAAATAAGCTGAACCAGTGTGTATCAGCCAACTTGCCTTCGTGTAGCATTAGAATATCTGCACTAAGTCAAACAAGCCTGTATCTGAGACTGAGTGGTACCGCTTGTACGAGTATGCTTTGTGTGTGTGTGAGTGTAACTCTGCCTCATCATTCTTATCCAGTAAATGTTAATCAGGCTGACAACTGAGATTCTTCAGAAAGGACCTACAGGGCAATCAATAAGTTTTCCTATTACTGGCTGAGCACAGCACAGAATAAAGCCAAGTGTTTAATAGGTATTCTGAAGAGAAAATGAAGTCTGTGCCTGCTAAAGGCAAATCTATTTTTCTGGTTTTATAATCTCAAATCACACCCTGAGAACTGGGAGAGAAGTGCATGGTCACACCTAACAGCCTGGTAGGAAGCTGTTTTCCAGTCTAATCTTCCCTGGGGGATAGAGAGAGCCCAAAGGGCCAAATCTGTATATGAAGCAATTTCAGTTTCTCAGCCCCACCTTACAAGCGTTGGTATCAGTGGCAAACAGCCATCAGAAGTGACGTGGACAAAGAAAACAGAAACTAAAGAGGACAGAATGCACAGGTACTGAGAAAGAATCCCCACATCTGCCATAGAAAAGCCCTGCTGAGCTCCTCTAGCATGGTTATAAAAAGTAATGAAGAGATTTTTCTCCACAAGAACTTTATCACTGGGCAGATACATTTATTTGTTGTTTTTCTTCTGTGCCCATTACACCTTTTGAACTTGACTGAGGCTGCCTTCTGGGAGGAAATTGGCAGCTCTTGGCCATCTGTGACTTATCTTGAATCAAAAAGCAAAAGCATGCATCTGAGAACTAGAAAATTGAGATTCTCTGAAGCACCAAGGTTCTTAAATCACCTTGAAGGGTTTTCTAGTGGTAAAAAAACCCCTAATCATGTTAATTTCCCCCATAAATATTACTCTTCTTCAGAAGCTCTGCTCTGCCCCGAAATCAGGGAAATTCAAGTGGATTTGGGCTCAGTAAGTGTAAGAGCTGACCTTAAAACAACTCAACAAATGATAAGAAAACTAAGTAGAAAAAGGGGAAAATTATTATAAGAAGAGAAATTTAGCCTGAAATAGCTTTGCATATTCAGTGTACAAGAGAATTAGAGAAAGTAATAATGTGGAAAGTTTTCTGTGATATATATTATTTTCCCATGAAATATAATGTTTATAAAAACTGCTTTATTTCAATTTTTTAAAGATTTATTTTATTGTGTAAGAGGTGAGAGAGTGAGAGAGAAGGGAGGAGGGCCCAGAGCAGTCTCCATAGTCTTATGTTATTAGTTGTGACATGGTTTCATTCCACATAAGTGGATGTGGAGCAGTGCAAGGCAGGGACCAAACCAGGGGCTTGCTGCTAGGGCAGCGAGAACCTTCGACACTGAGCCATCATCTTACCAATTGAGCTGAAGTTCAGCATAAGGTTTTGCATGGGTCAGGAATTGAACACCGGACCTTGAAAATTGAACCCCGGGCTTGCAATTGAGAGGCAAGTACTCAACTGCTAAGTAGCCTTGCACATGGGGAAATGGTCTGAACATTCAACATTTGCAACCTAAATACAGTTTTATTGCTTATATTCAACATTCCAGCTGTAGCTTTAGTTCAATGTTTTGTTTTATTCTTCTCCACTATTTACAGAAACTGTCTTGTTCATGCCAATATGCCACGTTGCATAGGTGCCGAGACAAGGATATTTGGATTTATTGTCAATAGTTCATAGAACAAAAGTTTAATTTTGGTATCTGATATTGCAGATGATTTGGATTATATGCATGCATGATGAGGTTGCAAAGGCATAATCTAATAAAAGAAGCATTTGTCACTTGTAAATAGCATGCAAAGAGTCAGAGGAAGAAAGGTGTGGTGATGATATGAACTTTTGCTATGTAAGTGCTAGTGAGTTTCAGATTGCATATTTTAACAAGTCTAGACACATGTCCTTGCTATACAACAAGTTATCAAATACACATTGTTATTTGGTTTTGTTGGACTCAAGAAACTGTCCTTCACTCTCTAAGAAGGTCTTTTCTCTAATTCCATTAAGAAAGCTAGCTGTGGGCATTCCACTTTTGGGTGCCCCCTCTCATTTCAAGAGCTTTTTCTTTTTTCCAATAAACTGCTTAACCTGAAAAAGAAGAAAGAAAAAAAGAAAGACAGAAAGAAAGAGAGAAAGAAGGAAAGAAAGAAAGAAAGGAAGGAAGGAAGGGAGGAAGGAAGGAAGGAAGGGAGGGAGGGAGGGAGGGAGGGAGGGAGGAAGGAAGGAAGAAAGCTGTGAAAAAGTGACACATAAATCTGAACTCCAAACAGAAATCTTTCAGTAGATCTCAAAGTTCTATCCAGTAGACCTTAAAGTCCTCTCTCACCAATGCACCCGGTCTCTAAGATATGCAAGGATAATGGATAAGGAGGGGAACTTGTAGACTGGGCTTAAAGCCTCTTGCCTCATCTCTTGCTAGTGACTTGTGGTGTCACAACTTCCCAGAGTCTGAGATTTTAAGATTTAGGGATAATCAGATGAGTTATTCATCAGGAATAGGTTGAAGATATCCCACGTCTGACAGTTCATGAGTTGCTTATTCTAATCCTGACCCAGAAAACCTGTAGGAGCCATATTTGATCAGTTCTGCCTTAGACTCAGATTTCTAGGGCATCCTTGGTAATAGTCAGCCTGACAAAAGACCACCCAAACCTGGAAATGTGAGGTCCCCAGAAATACAAACTTGGGGTACCCTGGACTGAATCTGATCCCCCCTACATAAGAATGAAGCTGACCCAGAGCCATTCAAGCTTCTATGAAACTAAAGCTCAAGAGATGGCACAACAACAACAACAACAAAAGAAAATACTTTTTGACAATCTAAAATAATGAATAGATGAGTAATAGGCTCCCTAATTTTGCTCAGATGTCATGTGTCAAAGTCAAAACTGACTTGTATTTGCTCTAATTTCAGTTCTTTTTTAGATATTTATTTTTATTGTTTTTGACAGAGAGAGAGAGAGAGAGAGAGATACAGAAACAGAGAGAAGGGGGAGGGACCAGAACAGTTTCCATAGTTGGTTTTTCCACATAGTTTCATTCCACAGGTGGGCGCTGGGCTGCACCGGGCAGGAACTGGGCCGCAGTCTCACCCCGTTGAGAACTGAACTGGGGGCACTCCCCAATTCAGCATATGGGTCCACACGGGCCAGGGCCAGGATTCGATCCTCTGTCCCTGGGGCTGCAAAATGAACACTTAACCCACTGAGCCATCCCGACTTCTCCTCACTGAGCCGTCCTGGCTTCCCCTAATTTCAGTTCTATAATGAACTACCGGTATATAAAGCAAGAGTATTCAAATCTTTTGGCTTTCCTGGACCACACTGGAAGAAGAAGAATACACTAACCCTAAAGATAGCTGATGAGCTAAAAAAAAAAAAAAAATCTCATAATGTTTTCAGAAAGTTTATGAATTTGTGTTGGGCCACATTCCAAGCTGTCCTGGGCCACAGGCCTTGGGTTGGACAAGCTTGATCTAAACTGACAATGTCAATTACTCAATAACAAAGGTGCTGCACTAGGCTTTTCAACTGAAAGGTATTTCTTTTATTTTTTCCATTTTAATTGTAGTGAGAAAAAAAAAAGTATGGCATAAAATTTACCAACATAACCATTTCTAAGTGTACGGTTCAGTGGTGTTGAGTATATGTACATCATTGTGAACCACTCTCTAGGACTCTTTTATATTGAAAAAGTGAAGCTCTATTCCTATTAGATAAGAATTCTCCCTCTTTTCAGCCTCTGGCAAACACAATTTTACTTTCTGTTTCTATGAATCTGATTACTCAAGTACCTCGTATAAGTGGAATTATATAGTATTTGTCTTTTTTTTTAATTGGCTTTTTTACTTAGCATAATGCCTTCAAGGTTCACCTGATTGTGAGCATGTGTCAGAATTTCCTTCTTTAAGGCTCAATAATATTCCATTGTATGTGTATATTACATTTTGTTTGTCCATTCATCCATTCATGGACACGTGGGTTACTTCCACCACTTGGCCCTTCATTGTGCAGAAGACAGTTCTTAAAGTAGTGATCACAGTAGTACAACAATGACAATACTTTCACTTCCTAGATAAACTGAAGCTTTTCATCTTTTAATTACAAGTTGCATTTTCATTTCCTAAAAACAGTTTTCTTTTTTCTTATTGTCAACCAAGTACATTGATTCCAAAGTGGGAAGGTATTTAGAAGCTGTCTTGGATCTTTTTAAATAATTTGGTGGGAAGCCGGGATGACTCAGAGGGTTGGACACTCACTTTGCAGCCCTGGGGACTGGGGCTCGGGGGTCAGGTCCCTGCTCCGGCCCATTTGGACCCATGTGCTGATCTGCAGTGTGCTTCCCATGCAGGAGGCCTCCAGTTCAGTTCTTGACCCCTGGTTTGACCCCTGGCTTGGGGGGTGAGGGGCATGCCTCCCATATGAGAGGCTCCCTGCCCAGTTCCCACCCTGTGTGAGCCTCACCTGCCTGTGTAGAACAAAACCATGTCAAAGACTGATGACGTATAGTTGTGGAGACTGCTCTGGGCCCTCCCCCTTCTCTCTGTCTGTCTCTGTCTTCCTTGGTCTGTCAAAACCAATAAAATAAATCTTTAAAAAAAAATTTGTGGGAAGCCTGGATGGCTCAGTGGGTTAAGTGCTCACTTTGTAGCCCCAGGGACTGAGGATCGAATCCCGGTCCCGGCCCGTGCAGACCCATATGCTGAACTGAGGAGTGCCCCCAGTTTGACTCTCACTGGGGTGAGACCCTCGCCCAGTTCCTGCCCTGTGCAGCCCCGTGCCCACAGGTGGAATGAAACTATGTGCAAAAAACCCATGGTATGCAACTATGGAGACTGTTCTGGGTCCTCCCCCTTCTCTGTCTCTGTCTCTGTATCTCTCTCTCTCTGTCAAAAACAATAAAAATAAATCTTTAAAAAAAATTTGGTAAGAGTTTCTATCACAGATTTCTAAATTAAGCATTCCTTTTATGTCTGGCATATGATCTTTTTTCTTCTTTCTTCTTTCTTCTTCTTCTTCTTCTTCTTCTTTGTCTTCTTCTTCTTCTTCTAGTAATAATAAAAATAAAGAAAAGGTCTATACTATTGTTAATAGGAAATGCAAAAACCCTGCTGACAGACAAACAGGACTGGGATCATCAAGTAGACATAACTCAAGAATGCAATAACCTAAGAAATAGCTAAGTTTTATTAACTATCCAGTGGTTGTTAGAAAACAAACATAGGAGAAGGTTATTATCAGACAAGTTATTCAATAATGAGCCTTTCTCTCTTTTATCTACACTTTTAAAACAGGGTTAGTAAGTCTTCCTCTCCTGTTCTATAGTTTGAAATCTGTACATCGGATCTGTCCAAGGAGCTTTTATTTTTCTTGTGGTAAGGGCTTTTTTTTGTTTTTGTTTTTGTTTTGTTTTTTTGTTTGAGAGAAGATGAGAGAGAGGGAGATAAAGAGAGAGAGAGAGAGAGAAGTAGGGAGACCCAGAACAGTCTCTATGGTTGTATATCTTTAGTTGTGACATGGTTTCGTTCCATGCAGGTGAATGTGGGGTGGCACAGGGTGGGAACTGACCAGGGGCCTCCTGCATGGGAGGAGAGAAGCCTCGCCGCTGAGCCTTCCTGGCAGTTATGAGTTGCACTGCAGTTCATCGTATGGGTTTGCACAGACTGGGGCTGGGAATCAAACCCTGGATCTTATGATCACTACCCAGGCATCCTCCATTCAAGGAGCTTTTAAAACATACATCAGCTCAAGCTTCTCTCCAGTCCTGCTCAATTAGAATTTGGGAAAGTGTATGGGACTGGTAATCTGTTTTTTAAGCTTTACAGTGGTTCTGATGCACACATCTGTAAAGGTCGGCTGGAGGAGTATCTATAAACAAGAGCCAAATGCTGTCCACAAGGGCATTATGAGTGTCCTATGAACTCATGTTTGCTTGTATACCTGAGGGCACTTAGGTAGGCATGAATGTGAGTTGGGGAAGTGCAGATAGCAGCAACTCCAAAAAATTGCAGACAGGGGAGGTTTCCATGGTGGTTGGTCCAGGTCACATGTCTGCATTTTTTTTTTTTTTACATAGATGGTCAATTTCAGCTGTAGAAAGAAAAGAATAAGTTGGAGCAAAGAAATATCAGGTTATGGAAATTATGTTATGGCAGGGCAGTACAGTTAAGCCATTTGCGGAGCACATAAGCACTCTTTCTTAAAGTAAATATGAAGAGATAATAATCAAAGTTTCAAACTGCTGTAGGCCATTCAAACCTCCAACACTCCTTCCATCTCTTGGAGAAAAACATCTCCGTTCTTCTGACACTTATTTCTTACCCACATCTCCCTTGGAACTCTTTCCAGGTCATAATAGCTAAGAAAAATTCCCATACCTGTTTTTACATTCATTGCATTGTTCAGAATTATTTCAATGACTTCCATAAGCCTCAAAAAAAAGTCGAGCAAGAAAATTCTAAAGTCCTTTTCCCAACTCTTGTCAACAACACAGTGATCTGAGGTAAGTGCCTTGATTTCACTTTCTCTAATGACACATGGAATTTTTGAAACCACCTCAGGGTTTACATATGGATGGATTGAATCACCCTGATTAAATGCTTTGACTTTCAAATGTTTAAAATGAGATGGGAAACAGAGACAATGAAAAGAATACTTCAAGAAAGTCTCCCTTTTTTAAGTTTAAAACTGTATATAGTTTAAAAGTAATGTTTTTAAAATAGTAACTCATGCTTTTTAAATGTTTTAAATTCCTTGATAATTTCTACGTGCATTTAACACACACAAACACATAACCACAGCAGGAAAAAAAAAGTCATTTTTGTGGCATAAAATATTTCAGAATTCTTTTGCTGTCTCACCTAAATTTTGTCCATTATAGGGGGAAAGTTTATACAACCTTAAAGTCCTCCAAAGTATTCTCATATGTGAAAAAGAAGACTCTTACATTATCTAAAAAGGTTTAATGTGGAGTATAGTCACTAGCCAGTTTTTGATCCTTTGTATTGTTGTTTATTTTTTTCTCCAAAATTGGAGTCATGCTGTGCATATTTTAACAAGAGAAAACATATCTAGTTGCTTCTCTATTAATTTTGTCAATCTTTATTTTTCAATGAAATTGTTATTACCATCTTCTATGATAGAATAAATGGGAGAGTATCTGTGAGTTAGCTAAAGAATTATGCTAGAAGTGGGGTTTCTATCAAACTGGGAGAGCCAAGTGAGCATATCAACCATGCTGGATGTTTCTACTGGACTGAACCCAATTTTCCAAGCACATAATCTACTGAAAAACTTTGAGTCTAAGACTTTTAAGGACATGTTTTCCTGACCAGGTTAAACATTCCAAAGCAGATAAAATGTTAAGAGACAATCCAGCTCATTAGAGAGAGCTGGTTTTCTGAGATTCTCAATACTATAATTCAGTTCAGCATCATTATCTACAATGTGCCAGCCCCTGATCCAGATGCTGGAAATACAAAGATAAACCATAATCCCTTCCCTTCGGAAGCTCTCATCTTGTGAGAGCGATGGATAGAAGTTTCCCATATAACGGTTCATGGCACAGTATGTATAGGATCCTCTGGGAGCACAGAGGAGCAGCCCTTAACACTACCTGGAGGGTCAAAGAACATTTCCTAGAGGAGATTGTGCCTGAGCTGAATCTTAAAACCAGAAGAGGAGTTAAATGGTTTTAGAAGAAAAGGGTTTAAGGTCATTTCAATCTGTACAAGACTAAAGTTCATAAACACTGTCTATGTAGGAAACCTCATAGTGTCAAGTGGAAGACACTGAGATAGAAAGCAGAAGTGGTAAAGGCGGGTTCATGGATGATCTTTTATATAGTTCTCAGAAGTTTGGGCTTTGTCTTGTAGGGAATGGAAGAATTTTAGGCTTGCAAAAATGTATGCTATAGGTAGATCACTGTGATAGTATGAGGTGGGTAAAACTTTAAGTGAGAAAATTTAGATATAGGGATTTTAGTTATGAGAGGATTGCAGTGGTACAAGTGAATTTTTTAAAGAATTTACTTTATTGTTTTTGACAGAGAGACAGAGACAGAGAGAGACAGAGAGAAGGGGGAGGGCCCAGAGCAGTTTCCATAGTTGTACATCATCAGTTTACAACATAGCTTCATTCCACACAGGTGGGTGGGAGGTTGCACAGGGCAGGAACCGAGCATGGGCCTCCTGCATGGGAAGTACACCCCTATGACCTGGGGGCCAAACTGGGGGCTCACACATGGGGAGCTCGCCCCAGCTAGAACCGAACTGGGGGCCACACCCCAGTTCAGCATATGAGTCTGCACTGACCAGGGCCGGAATTTGATTCTTGGACCCTGGGGTTGCAAAGCGAGTGTTTAACCTACTGAGCCATCCCGGCTTCCCTGGCACAGGAGAATTGAGGAGTAGTAGGAAGACAAAAATATTTAGTAAGTAAAAGTGAATTTGAGCAATTAGCTATATGTTTATGGGGTGGTGAGAAGTGGGGGCAATGGTAAAAAAAAAACAACGTATCAAATTCCTAAATACAGTGATTTTTATACTCTTATGCATGATTTGAAAAGCTATAGTGTCTTATAGATACTGTAGTATCTATACGACTTACCTAGTGAGTTGCTTCTATTTTAAATGTCAATTCAGACTGTTCATCAAGATGACAGATTTGATTAATTGGGATAGATACCCTTTCTACTCAAGTCCTATGATAACACAGAAAAAATATACCGCAGATCTAAAAATACACATAAAATGCTTCAAAGCAAGAACATAAAATATCTGGTTATTAAAAGTGCAATGGGAACTCAAAGCAAGTATGTAATCTTGAACAAGAGTGGAAATGAAGCAGCCTGCAAGGGTATTTTGAGCAGACATACACCACGGAATAAGAATTGCAATGGTCAATTAAGAATGGGAGTCAGGGGAAAGCCGGGACGGCTCAGCGGGTTGAGCGCTCGCTTTGAGGCCACG